>BLSH010167824.1:1096285-1107764 GCA_018402905.1 Glandirana rugosa | reverse complement strand
TTTTTTTTTTTTTTTTTTTTTTTTTTCTGACCGCTGACAAGCTTTAAAATTCTAGACTTTGAACGGCTTTAGAGAAGAGAAGCCTGCAGATAGACAAGTACAGCTTATGAGGCCATTCACTTCACTGGGTATATCTAAGGTTTTACAACTGCTTTAAGTCTTCCGTACCTGGTGAAGTCAGTTATACTCACCTGAGTCCCTCTATGTCCTTTGCTGATGCTGTACCTGCCTGCAGGGACTGCTAGTCCAGTGCTGCACATTAAAGTGGTTGTTAAGCCTCTTGTATAAAATGCTCCCATCTCCTCTGTATTAGCACAATAAGTTCCCTTGTGCCTGTGTTATAGCATATATATATATTTATCTGTACTGATAACACACAGGGTTCCTAGGCTCAGTTGTAGTTTTTTTTTTTTTCTCTCCTCTGCTCAGCTAAGATTTCCTGAGGGTGATGCCGAGCACTGCTGCTGTCAACTGGAGAGAGAAAGAGCTGTGTGTAGGAAGCAGGTGTGTTATCTATACACATAAGAATATTTATGATATAACACAGACACAGGGCAACTTCTTGGTCTAATACAAAGGAGATGGGAGCTTTTAAAGTTAATCATGAGAGCAGAGACTCTACCTGCTGAGAAGGAGGGGAAGGAGGGGGGAGTTGAAGGCAGCCATAGGAGAATAGGAGAGCTGGTAGTGACAGGCTGCACAGACCACAGGCTTTCAGGATAAGCTATATTCAGGGGGGAAGTCATGACCTGGTATTATCCAACAGGTATTTTAGAGGATACAGAGGAATAATTTAAAAAGCAAAAGCACCATGCTGCTAATTGCACATTAAAGAGATGGGAGCAGCATTTTTTTTTTTGTGTTAACAAATGCTTTAACCCTTGCCAGCTGGCTCTTCTCATTCCCCTCTGTCTGCTATTGATCCCCTTCTGAGTCCTTAAAGGATTCCTCCTCTAGCCAGCCTGTAAATACATGCGTGACAATAGCACCCAGAAGTAGGATCCATCCAGGAAGTAAACACAGAGCAGAAGGAACCAGCGCTGGATGATCGTAAGTTCAAGGTAAGTGAAAAAAGGAATTTAGGCTACTTTCACACCAAGGCACTTTACAGGAGCTATTTAGCTAAAAATAGCGCCTGTAAAGCGCCTCAAAAAATTCACCCCAATGTGAAAGCCCTGAGTGCTTTCACACTGGGGTGGTGCACTTGCAGGACATTACAAAAAGTCCTGCAAACAGCATCTTTGGGGTGGTGCGGTGAGTGGTAATATACCGCTCCTCCACCTCCCCTGCCCATTGAAAACAATGGGCAGCGCCTCTGAAGCCCTGGCACTTTTAACCCCGCTTTAACCTCTTGTGGGGGGGGGGGGGGGTTAAAAGCGCCATGCTCCTGCCTGCATAGCGGCGCCAGTATATCAGCGGTAAATCCCCACTGAAACTTTTTTCCCTGAAGTTGGGATTTAAAGCAGAACTCTTGGGTAGTAACTACATATGTTTACTGTTTTAAACTGTGTTTTGCTATTGACCTGGGGATCTGTTTTAAGCTGTCACCCTATTTATGAGAGTATAGATGAGTAGGAGTAGTATTTATTGTCCTTGGCCTCACTGATCTCTATCAAAAGGAACCAAGATGGATTTATGGGTCAGTTATAGATTGCTTCCACTGAGTATAGGTGGCTTGTGCATTTTACCATGGAACTTTTTTCATGCACATGAAGAGATCTGTGTAATGTAAATTTCTTCATTGTAAGCAAATGTATTATTTCAGGTACAGTCTTGAATTCCATGTGTACTTGGCAACAGCCATATTTGAACATTCCATACACAGGCAACAGGTCTACCAGCTGTCTGAAACAATAGCCAAATGGCAATTTATAATATTATAGCCATAGACCAAGTGTTGTAGGCTGGCTAGACTTTGTCACATAAGGAAACTTAAAGCAGATTTTTTTTTTTTTTTTTTTTTTATCTTGGTGAATTTTAATAATAGGTCCTTTTTAAAAAATATAGTTTACATTATTTGTGCTGTTATGTACATTTAGTGCAAATGTACATACTGACATGTGGATCTACTCATAGTATATAAATATATTTGAAATGGTTTTGTGCAAAGGAGTTCTCCACTTAGAACTTAACCTGAACCTGTGTGTCACAGTTGTTGTACACAGTGTATAAATTGCAACATCATTTTTCACCTGCTCTGGCACGAGTGAAATCTAGAGATGCAGCTTCCAGTCCAAGAAAAATTGTGAAAGATGTGGACCTGTTTGAATTGCTGCATTGGAATAGTCTGTAACACTGGTGCTACTTTTAAAGTGGCGAATTCCTTCTGATTTAGTTGTTTTATATTTAATCAAATGTTCTGAATATGAGCATAGTTTTACTTGGAATTGGACAGTACATATGCTGGTTCATTTAATAAAAGCAGTGGTTTGCATTTCATGAGATCACTTTAGTTGTTGTAATTCTTCTTATCCACCTTGAAAACGTTGCTGTAATAGGATAAAGAAGGCTTAAAATGGTTTCTCTCCTTCCCTCTTAATGTAACCAACAGAGTCTACAGAGAAGGCTTTTCCACTCTCTCTCACAAAAGGAGACAGTTGTTTAGGTATCTTCTATGTTGTGTACTTGAGTATTATCTGTCAAGGTCACTGATGCCCACGCCTTCCTCGCATGGCTGCTTGTGAGGTTCTTATTGACATGTAGTTTGTTGCAGTGTCCTGTTTTGTAATGTCGGGGCATTGGGCAGAACTGTTCTCTCCATCGGCCGATATTCATGGCTGCTTCATGATGTTTTTTGTCCATCATTTTTTGCTTCTTAAAACATTTACAACCCTTGGCTATTCAGTGTTCTTGTACCCCAAGGTCCAGAAAACAATCTAGCAGAATATGCTGTGCTTCCCATCACACACGAGAAGAGAAGAGCACACAGGCTCTGGTTCAATACCATTTTTATTTTTTTTTTTGCAGTAATAAAACTAGATAAAAAAGCACTCAAAAGCAAAGATAAATCAGAGCTTCTTAATCACATCTCCCCACCATAGTACTGTGCGCCAAAATCCTCTCACTGCCCTTAATAGGAGCTCCAGCTGACAGTGTGAATATGGCAGCATTCCTGGACTGAATGCCACCACCACTATGTTTGATCACATACGTGTTGACAGTTCAAATACATAGGAAGCCTCCAGGGTCACATGATGCTAGCAGCCGACTGCTGTTGGGATGTAGCAGCTGTTGCTATGACAATGCTTACAATGGTGCTGGGTGGACTTGATAAAGAAGGTCACGCCCTCGGAAACATACTAAGTCCACCCAGCACCATTGTAAGCATCCTTAAATAGCCTGACTTGGTTATTGAGGGATTAACCTTTCACAGACCCACTAGTGGCCAGATGCTGACAGTGCTGGTATTACTATAAGTCAGGGCTTGACAAATTTGTTTTGAATCTAGAAGCCAGCTAAAAAACTTAGGAGCCAGTTTTTTTTTAGCATAGAGTGGGTTGCCAGCACCCGGGATAAGGCAAGTAATTTGTGCCCCCCTAACTTACAGCAGAGCAGCCAGTCAATAACTCCAATGTAACACTCTTACTTCAGGGTTATAGGCTGGCCAGAAAGAGTGACACTAAAAACCTGTTATGGGGGAAACACCTTATTATGCCTAATGCATTGTGACTGCGACATGTAAAACGCCCTCATCTGCTGCCTAATAAAGCTTAAGGGTGGCCATTGGTGGGTGGCAAAAACATGTCTCTACTGCACATTTTTACCACCCAACTACACATCTAAATGAAGCCTTAGTGACACTTTAAATAAAATACAAAAAAAAAAAAAAGTGAAAGAAGTATTCCAATGCTGCTGATCTTCTGCTGCCTCTTTGCAACCACTTCCTGCCTATATGTGTGTCCACCACGGTGACTATTCATTGCTCTGGTGGGTTTCTGGTCACCATGAAATACTGGAGCCTAAAGAGTGGTAATTATTGATGGTACACAGGGCTTTATCACAATTCTGTTGCTTAGAATAAAGATCAAGAGTCTCGTGGTGTAACATCATGTTTCACATTATACAAAAGAATTGCTCTAAATTTACTGTTTATTTTTTTAATTCATTGAAGTGTTTTTTTTCCCAAAAAATTGCATTTGAAAGTCAGAAAATGTCAATCTTTAAGTGGTTAAACTGACCTCCTCTACAGACCGGAGTATATTCCTTTGATAAAAGAACCAAGAGATACTAGGTTTATGCTTGAAGAAAAACAAAAATCTGGGCAGCCTGCCAAGTTTAACAGCTGTCAGATTGAGCAGGGAATGGCTCTCGCTGAATCGGAGATGCTGTTTTAACATGGCGAGGGGAGAGAATGATCAGCTGCCACTCGCCAGGACGCGGTTTCTAGTCGCCATGGCAACCTGACGCCCGGGGATTGTCAAGCCCTGCTATAAGCAACATAATATCAAGGTGCAAGTCATATAAAACTCACTACTGTCAGCTTACCCTTTCATATCAGAAAACAACATATAATCATACTATTTATGGGAATGCAAAACCCTCTTGGAGCAGGTCAGAATGGTGTCCATTAAATGCCCCTGCTAATGATATCTGGACGAACTCTGCAGCTTCTCAAACTGATGCCATGTTAAAGCCTATTGGCCCAGACCCTTAAGTCTAATTTGCATAATGTTACACATTTTGGGTAGAAGTAATGTTAGGGAAATGCATGTACATATGTTGATTTAAACTTTGCAAGTTCTAGTGTCCACATGCAGAATTCTTTTAAAGAGATGTTCATTGTACTCTTTTAATGAATGCCAGTATTTGCCAACAATCTGGCTACATTGAATGTGCAGAGCCAGATTGTTAAATCGAGATGTGCTCTGCCAGTTTGCTTTGTGAAGTGTCAGAAATTAACATTGGTTTTAAAGGGCAGTCGATGTAGATGCTGTAGCCATTTCCCTTTGACTCACAGATGCAAAACCACTCTGTTAGGATTTTATTCTATTAATGGCATTTCACACGGGCTTTCCTTGTAAAGGGTCCGTTTTTGCTCAGCGGGGATCTCTCCGCTGAGCCAACGCATGACATTTCCGTTTCCTCACTGAGCGGAGATGGAACTAACTGTCAGAGCGCCTCTCTCCTCTATGGGGTTCGGATGAAAACGGACCGCTTGTCCGTTTTTCATCCGATCCGATTCTACAGAGGGATGGAAAATAGGTTTTCATCCGTCTGTATTTCATGGCCAGGATTGGATCAGAGAGTGGCGGATGTCAGCGTTCAGGTCCGCCTGAAAAATGGATTGAACAAATTTAAATACATATTTTATTCTAGCAACAGATTATAAATTGTAACTCATGATTGCAAGTTGCCAAAGTTCAAAGACAAAGTGGGACTAAAAGTGAGACCTATTGAACAGAAGTGTAGGTCCCACATTTCCACATCTGATTCCCTAAGGTATCCTTTACCCTACATTGTAGGATGCAGTTTGCAAACACTAAATTAGGAAGCACAAAGTGGGCTGTGCATGTAGTGTATTAATACAAAAATAAACAATGCATATTCTTTTTTATTTTTCCTACTTTAAAATGGTTGTAAACCTCAGACATGAAATCTGAACAAAGAGTATCCTTCTATATTGTGTACTTGTTTCTTTCCAAAGCTCTGAGGGTGAGTTCTGAGTCATTTCTGATAGCATTTCCCTGACACCAAGAGAAAAGACTTGGCAGGGAGCAGAGCTCCAACACACACCCCATGATTGACAGCCACAGCTGTAGTGTGAGGGGGGTATGCCCTTTCCCTCCAATCAGGGCTCAGAGTTCTCCCTTAATTGTGCAGTGTGTGAATTCAGATCACTGCCCCCTTCTTTGAGATGCTGAGAGATTGTGAAAACGCTTGTGTGTTGTAGAAGGCTGTACAGGACAAATGCAGCAGATAAACAGGTACAACTTTTGTAGGAGGGATTGCTTCATCTCTGTATCACCTGAGGCCAGTTACTGGTTATAAATAAAGGTTTTCAACCACTTTAAACAATACAGGGTGAAGTAATTCAGGCACATTGGGTTTTGCTTCGTCATTCAGTGGATTGAACACTGGCAAAAAAAAAAGATAGCCTAGTATAATGCCCCCCCTTCTTCAGTATGCTTTAGTTCTTTGCTAGTGGCCAATGAGAATGGGGCGTCTTCTCTCCTCTAAGAGAAGGAAAACCTTTTCCTGAAATGCATCTGTCTGGTGGAATCTTGTCCCTGAAGACCCATCAGGGGTTAAGCCCACCAGAGGGCAAAGACTTTATGGTCCTAAAAAAGATCTACACATTTTTTTATGTTGCTGGTTGCCTAAGGTGGAATCTTCCATTTTGTGCTTTGTGACATATTTTTTAAGAATTCCAGGCATGGTATATTTATCGATTCAGCTTGTGTATAATACCATACCTGGTCAATGCTCCTGGAAGCTGGAAATCAATGAAGCAGACATTGCTACTTCAGTGATCTCCACTTTCCTGATGCATCTCGAATGCAGGAGCTTGGTTGCTTGGCACAGGTGCCATTCAGAGAAGGCTTTGCATTTTCTGAATGAAAGCAAAGCTTTCTATGATTGGACAAGGTGGAGAGACTGGATGATGTCAGGCTTTCCACCTTGTTTATGAATGGCGGCCGACCTCCAGTATTTGTAGTGCATGAGGCCGGCCGCTCAGCACGGGACCTGGAAGCAAGTGAAAATCACAGGAGTGGTGTTTACTTGGGTGATTTTCAGCCTCCAGGGACATGGGCTAGGTGTGGTATATACGACCCCGATTCCAAATAAGGGTTGTACCTAGTTATATTTAGGAGACAGAAGAGCGCCTCTAAATGTAGTATTTATTTAGAACATGAAATAATCAAGACAAATGAACACTCACATGGAGATATATTATAAAAGGCTCATCTGTGGGGTGATGGTCGGAGGAAAGGGGTCCTCAGTGCCTCTGATGCGAGATGTTAGGAGAACCGTGGTGTGACAAAGAGATGGCCGGCACATCCGAGTTAATGTGGATGAAGCTGGACGGAGATCAGCTGGGAACACAGACACCAGTCGGCATGTGACATCACCAGAGTGAAGGGAAAACACCACGCGTTTCAGAGCATGCGCGCGCTCCTATGTCAGGTGATGACAAGAATCTGTCAGAATGCACAGATCAGCTCTGTGGCCATTGGCTGATTGAGTGGTTGAACAGAAGTCAGTCAAATTATTGAATGCTGTTCAACTGCAGTAGCCACACATGGATCAAAATTCAGCCAGTCCATATTTAACTGGCTCAATTTCGATCCCTGCATTGTCCGCTTTAGACGGCTAGCAAACTATTGTAAGCAAGCACAGGGATAACTGGAAATTAAGTGTGATGTATGAAGCACAACTTTGAGAGGGATTGTTTCTTTAGAGATTACAAAAGAGGGCTCGTAGTAGAATGGTAGATGGTACTGGAGCTTTAACCGGTATTTTTGGTTCCTTAGTTCAGGTGGTAGGTTAAGGTATAATTTGTGGAGAGAATGAGGACTATAGTCCATACCTGCCACTAAACTGTAATCTTGATGGTTAAATAAGAAAGTGTGTTCATTAGGATGGGAGAAAGATGTTCTTTTCAGTTTTTTTAAGTCATTTTCTATAAAGGCGACACTTTAAAAGCCTTTAAGCTGCGTTCAGACTGTCGTGCGGAGTGGCTCACAGCAGAAATCCGGTGCATCCCTATTCACAATTTCAGGTCTGATTTCGGCTGAATTGGGACCTGAAATGGACCAAAAAGATGCACAGGACTCCTGTGCAATTCGCTCCGCTGCCGTCCCAGAGCTGTGTGAACTGGCTCCATTGAGAGCCGACCACAGTCTTCTGCGAATTGGATGCAGACAAACTTGCATCCAATTCACAATAGTGTGAACCTAGCCTTATAGGATATCCATTTAGAGTTAACCACGAGTGATGGCCCTATAATTATTGCTATCACTCCAACATTTGTGTTGTGGTCGCATGTACGGGGGGGGGGGGGGGGGGTAATTGGGTTGCTTTACTTTTTTTTTTTTTGTTTATATAATTTTGCATCTTTGGGGCAGCCACTGAAGCACCACAGCATGGGTCTTTTTTTTTTTTTTTTTTTTTTTAAAGGTCCCGTTGTAAAGCACCGGTAAAACAACCGGCGCTTTAGCGCTGTTTTGCCGCCGCTCCAGTGTGAAAGTATTCTTAACCACTTGTTTAAAAACTCTATAAAATTACCTTGGTAGACAAGTGGCTATAGAAAGCATGTGCCACTGGTAGTTCATGTTCACACGTTACCACACACTGCAATAAACTATTGTATAAATGTCTATATTAGTGAAAAGTGGATACAATTCTTTTTTGTGCATGTTTTTCAGTTCCCTGATGTTTGCCAATATATTTTAAAGGTTTTTAAGCTGTATTTGTCATTACAAGAGTCAAATGCATCGCCCCTTCCAGTACCAATGTAATATTCATTGTTGTAGTTTTAACAGTGCTTCAAGCAACTCGGCATTTGTCCACTGATAGCTTTGGTTTCTCCTTTTATACTAATTTCTGGGTAATGGCATGTAGCAGCTTCAGTTATCACCTTTTTTAAACTTATTTTCAGGGATTTATGATTGTTTTAAGATTGTATCATTGTGACTGATAGGATGACGGAACATTTGGGTTAGGGGAAAAGAATGTTGTGCGTATAAAGAAATTTCCTGTTGCAACCAAAAAGCATAGTGAGGTATTTCTGTAAAAATCGGTGGAGCAGTTTTGGTGTGACTCCTGGCAACCAGATTCATTTTTCTACAACTTTTTGGGAAAATATTTTTTTCCCTATGTACAATATTATAGTTTTTATTTCCCTGATTATTCAAAAGACCTGCTTTACTGCAGAAATGAAAGGATTAAAATTAATAGATACTTTATTGCATACATTGTTTTTACCTGTAGAGGCAACAGAGACTTTCTGAATAGAGGCTCTGGTAGTCGACAGAGCAGTACTGAAAGTGAACTGAAATCTCTGGATCCAAGACCTTGGAGCAGCACAGACTCTGATGGTTCCTGCCGCAATATGCGTCCTCCAGTAACCAAAGCCAGCAGCTTTAGTGGCATTTCTATCCTGACCAGGGGAGATAGCATTGGCAGCAATAAGAACGCAGCCAACCGGACAGGCCGACCAGGTAAAGTATCACTGCTAAAGCATTTTTTCTCCCCACTAAATTAATGTTTGTTGTTTTTTTGAGCACTTTTTTTTTTAGGTTGTAAATTACAAGCTATTCTACCATTGGTTTTGATAACCAGTTAGATCATTGTTGCTTACAGTGAACCATTCATCAGAAAAAAATATCCTGTTTATTAGAACATTGTAGTATTGTAATGTTTTTAAAGTGAAACTCCAGCCCAAGCATTTTTTGAGCTTTCAATGGTGGGGGAAGTATTAGAATTTTTTTTTTTTTTTTTTTTATTCAGTGCTCTGGGGGAATACTTAAAGTGGTAGTAAACCCTCCTATCATTTTCAGCCAAGGAAGCTGCTATCTTGGCCTCTGTTTAATCTACAACTGCCATGATGCTGCACATGTGATCAGCTATGACACCAGCCATTGGATGGTTTAACAGTATGGTTTAAAGCACAACCAATGGGAGTGTTACATTTCCGGCACATGCTGGAAATGTGACTGGTTTTTAACCTGTTAAATGCATGGGTTTACTACTGCTTTAACACAAGGATAACAGTCACCAGAAATGTAATGAGAAGTCAGCAACTGAGACACAGCCCGAAATAAAAACATTTTTAATTCTAGCCTTCTCACACTCTAAAGAGGTTAAAAAAGCATTTTTGTTCATTTGTCTTGCTGCTGGAGATTTTTATCTTAATTGCCTGTCTGGCAAAACACGTATCATCGCAGTATGTAAGGGGAAAACACCTGGATACTGAACACCCCAAATTTCAGTAAAAACAGGGCTGAAGTCCTTCCTTGCATTATTAAGAACTTTAAAGAATGTAAAAAATGTTTTTGCCTCTACATACACAGTAGGAATGTGTTTCATCTTCTGTCAGGTCCAAGATAGTTGGTTTATCTTTTTGTCATTGCTGGACTCATTGGTCAATGCACTTTTTTTTTCTTTTATTTTGTACACTACTTGCAGAAGTCTGTATATTTGGTTTGCTGTTTTATAGCAGTTTAATTTATATGGTATTCTAGTAATAACAGTGAAGCAGTCGTCCATATTTTGTAACTGAAATTTTATTTCTAATTTGCTTTTGCTGTTTGTTTGCTCTGGCAGGCTTGCCAATCGGCACCCCAGAAGTATGCAGCCAAGCCGCCTCCTCGCAGCAGTCCACTAGAAGCGTCATACCTTGCACTGCACAGCAACAACATCCCCATCCTCACCAGGCACTTCCACCCACTCCTCAGCAACAATCCATGAATAACCACTTAATGTCACAGGTGAGTCACCAGACGGTGTCATCCAGTCCAGCTTGTACATCCTGTCACTCTGCATACATCTACTGTCTCCTTCACTCTAGCCTTTTAATAGTTTTTTTCTTTCTTTTCATGTTTGATAGTCTCTATTTGGCTGTGGTTTGTCTGATGCCTTTTTACCTTGCTTACTTTTGCCTGCATTCTTTCGTGTATTTATGTTGACCTGAGCTGAATAATAAGAGTAACGTACACGTTTTAAATCCTTAAATTACCTGAATCTTAAAATGCTGTCATCCAAGGTGGATTACTTGCTTTCTTCGCTCCTTTTCATAACCTCACCCTCTGTCATTCAGATGCTTAAGGCTGCTTTTACACATGCAGGCCCATCAGGTCTGCCTGTCTGTTTTTCAGGTGGACCTGATCGGACGCTCCATTTACCTCTATTGAGTGACAGATGTCATCAGTGACATGTCCGCTGACATCCACCGCTATCCGATCCGGTGTGCTAAATTCAGACGGATGGAAACCCCATTTCTCCTACGTTCACTGACAGACGCAGCTCTTCATGACTTTGTGGGTTTTATGTTCGTCCTACCAGGAGTTAACTAGGCAGGGAAAAGAAATCAGCTGGCCCCTCCCCTTTTCCTACATTAAAACCCCCCCTCACAGAATAGCTCTCCAGTTTCAATGCCTAGTTCGCAAGGAGTTGACCTGGCTTCCCTATAGGGAACTGCGGTCCTATTGTGACCATTTTCTTTTTTATTTTATTTTTCTTTTTTTCTGCAATCAAGATGATCTGCTATCAAGAAGCCGGTCGGGGCATCGAGAGTCTTGGTGCTCTGTACTTTCCCCGACCTGGCCAACATGATGCGAAGCCGGCCCCAACACAGGGACCCGCCGCATCTTACCCGTTCCGTGCGGGTGGCCCGGGGCGAGATCCCCCATTTTGGTCCCCTTCCCGATTCGTTCGGCAGGGTGACCCTGGGCCTGCAGCGTACCCCCCGCCGAGGGTGGAAAGTCTGTATCCGGGTGGCTACCGTGGCGTCGAACTGGTAAGTGAGCGCCCTGCCTTC
>BLSH010167824.1:1072402-1089463 GCA_018402905.1 Glandirana rugosa | reverse complement strand
CTATCCACAGATGACACCTACACACAAATGAGTTACCGGTAACCCACATTTGTCTGGTGGATGTCAACACAAGTTTTAATAAGTTGGGGGTGACTTTAACTAACAAAACCAGCCAAACTGTAACTAATACTAGTAAGTCAGTAGGACGAATGTTAATTTAGTTTCTCCGTGCACATCCAGTCTGTTTATATTGTATTGTAAATATTACTTTATTGGTGTTTACAGAAAAGACTCGAGTGTAGTAGTCAAAATAAGTTGGGGGTTCACTGTAAGTTAGAATCATGAATCATGTTGTAGGAAAATGTCAATATTCTTTGATTTAATTGTAAGCAGGATGACTGAATGATCATAATCAATGTCAAACCGACCAAAACAATCAATTTCAGTGGGGGTTGAATAATTTTGAACACAACTGTAGGTGGTCTGTTTACACCCAATGGCCATTGAGTAAACACACATCCACAGTAGACACCTATCCGTTTAAACCCGCCACTCCATAGAGGACAATGGGGGGGGGGGGGGTCTGATTGGGTTCGCCTGTGTGAAAGGGGCCTTTTTTATATAATTTTTTTTTAAAGTTCAAATTGCTTCAGCATGTGTAAAAATACTTACTGATTCCCAAGGTAATCTGATAATTAGCAATCTACAGTGGCATATACATTAGCCAGTTTTGAACATTTAGAAAAATATTCAGCTTTTTTTGTCGCAATCTACTGAGCTGTATAGAATTAGTACCTATGGTTGTCTATTTCACATGTTCTCAACTCTTATTATAAACTATACTTTATGTGAAGATTGTTTAGGCTTAAAATGTGAATTCAGCACTTTATTAAAATGTAACTAAAGGCAAAACTGTCTTCTAGTTTTGGATAGAGTGGAGAAGGTAACATCTGTCAGTTGTTGCTGTCTGTGTCTCCATTATGGAGATTCATTCTCTCTATTTGCCCTGTTTACCATTATCATTGAAAGTAAAGAAAATCCTAAATTTTGGGTTGTCCCCAGAAAATTAATAGAGAAATCTTCCAATGGGGCAGTAGTTCTGGTGATCTTGGGGGGGGGGGTTCTGGTGTGATTCCCTTAATTTGGGGGGATTTCCTCTCACTTCCTGTGTTTGGCTATGTGACCGGAAGTAAAGGGAGATCTCTACAATGGGACACAGATGATGTACAAAAAAATCTGATGGGCTATAACTTTCCCTTGCTGTATCCAAAATGGAAAAAAATTGCCTATAATTCTGCTTTAATGCCTGTAATAAACACATAATAAATTAGAGTGTTGTGCAGGAGGGACTTTACCCTAATTGCAATGAGGGAAAAAAGTATTTGAGCCCCTGCTGATTTTGTACGTTTGCCCACTGACAAAGAAATTATCAGTCTATTATTTTAATGGTAGGCTTATTTTAACAGTGAGAGACAAATAAAATATCCAGAAAAAACATTTCAAAAAAGTTATAAATTGATTTGCATTTTAATGATTGAAATAAGTATTTGATCAATTATCAATCAGCAAGATTTTTGGCTACCATGTGTCTTCAATACAGGTAACGAGCTGAGATTAGGAGCACTCGCTTAAAGGGAGTGCTGCTAATCTCAGGTTATCTGTATAAAAGACACCTGTCCACAGAAGCAATCAATCAGATTCCAGTCTCTCCACCTTGGCCAAGACCAAAGAGCTGTCCAAGGATGTCGGGGACAAGACTGTAGATCAGGGATAAGCAATTAGTGGACCTCCAGCTATTGAAAAACTACAAGTCCCATCATGCCTCTGGGTGTCATGCTTGTGGCTGTGAGAGTCTTGCTATGCCTCATGGGACTTGTAGTTCTGCAACATCTGGGGGTCCACTAATTGCATATCTCTGCTGTAGATCTACGCAAGGCTGGAATGGGTTACAGAAACATTGGCAAGCAGCTTGGTGAGAGGGTGACAACAGTTGGTGTGATTATTCACAAATGGAAGAAACACAAAATAACTGTCAATCTTCCTCGGTCTGGGGCTCCATGCAAGATCTCACCTCGTGGCGTTTCAGTGATCATGAAAACAGTGCAGAATCAACCCAGAGCTGCACGGGAGAATCTTGTCAATGATGTCTAGGCAGCTGGAACCATAGTCACCAAGAAAACAATTGGTAACACACTACACCGTAGAGGACTGAAATCATGCAGCGCCCGCTCAAGAAAGCACATGTACAGGCCCGTCTGACGTTTGCTAATGAACATCTGAATGATTCAGAGAAAAACTGGGTGAAAGTGTTGTGGTCAGATGATACCAAAATCCAGCTCTTTGGCATCAACTCAACTCGCCGTGTTTGGAGGAGGATGAATGCTGCCTATGACCCCCAAGAACACCATCCCCACAATTACACATGGAGGTGGAAACATAATTTGAGGGTGTTTTTCTGCTAAGGGGACAGGACAACTTCACCGCATTAAAACGACGACGGACGAGGCAATGTACCGTTAAATCTCGGGTGAGAACCTCCTTCCCTCAGCCAGGGCATTGAAGATGGGTCGTGGATGGGTATTCCAGCATGACGATGACCAAAAACCCACATCCAAGGCAACAGAGTAGTGGCTCAAGGAGAAGCAGTCCTGGAGTGGCCAAGCCAGCCTCCAGACCTTAATCCCAAAAATATGTGAAGGGAACTGAAGGTTGGAGTTACCAAACGTCGGCCTCAAAACTTTAATGACTTGGAGGGGATCTGCGAAGAGGAGTGGGACAAAACCCCTTCTGAGATGTGTACAAACCTGGTAGCCAACTATAAGAAACGTCTGACCTCTGTGATTGACAACAAGGGTTTTGCCACCAAGTACCAAGTCATGTTTTGAGAAGGGTTCAAATAGTTATTTCACTCATTGAAATGCAAATCAGTTCATAACTTTTTTGAAATGCGTTTTTCTGGATATTTTTGTTGTTTTTCTGTCTCTCACTGTTAATATAAATCGACCATTACAATTATAGACTGATCATTTCTTTGTCAGTGGGAAAACGTACAAAATCAGCAGGGGATCAAATACTTTTTCCCCTCACTGTACATTAATTTGTTGTAACAAGAATATTGGCGTCCTTTTAGGTGTGCAAAAAAAAGTTATAGTACACCTATGAACAGAATAGCCATATTCTGAGTACCAAGCTGCCTGTGATTGGATCTCAAATTAGACTGCAGACATCTAGGATTAGCATCCTGGAAAATCTCTGTCCCAAATCACGACACTGCTCAAGATTAAGATGATTTTATTCTCAACGGACATGTTCACACCTGTGTGTTGCTTGGCCGTCAAGCTCAGAAAAGTCTGTGAGCTCCTTTGGGGCAGAATCGCACATTTTTGGCCTCAGTGACTTTAACAGGAGTGCCTGAAAAATGCACATTGCATGCCTGGCTAGACTCTCACTTGGTGTAAATTTGGGTCATAAAAACAAAGTAGATTTCTGTAATCAGGGCACAAACAGCAATAAACGCCTGAAAGATGTTTTAACTCCTTTTCTTTGGAAACTGCTATAATCTGTCACTGGGGGAAACAGATCCCTATTTAGGTGTTAAGGCTCAATTCACAAAGTTATCGCAGCTGCTTAGTGTGATATCCTGGTCGGTTATTAAATGTTATACATGTGAGACACAAATGATGTTGCATTTCTGTCAAAAGATTGCAGCATTTCTAGCTAAGGCATGAGTACTAGTGTGTGGATCATTAGTATGGTTTTAGTGGAGTATTGGAATGTCCATATGGAAAAAAAAGTTTTCTTTCTGCTGCCTTTCTCATTGTGAGCGGTTAATGGGAATATGATTTTGAAATGGTTTTCAGGTTTTTATTGCATAACAGTTATGACTCATTTGAAGCCTATATCAGTACATGCTTCCAGAATCGGAAAACAAAACTAATTAAAATAGTCCTTTGCTTTAAATGTCTTTCTAAATATATAACTTGGATATAAAATGTGAAACTAACATTTTCCTTTTTTTCTTTTTTTTTTCCTTAACCCTTTCCTAATATCCAACCACTGTTTCCCTTCCTCACATTGCATCATCCCACCCTTTTTTGTCCTGTTCTCTGCATGCTGCTGTGCTGGCGCCAAGACCCTTCAGCCCTCTCCACAACCGGTCCAGTACTCCGCCAGCTCCTGCCCCCAAGTCCTTCTGCCAGTTTCACCTCCCCAGCAGTACAATCTGGTATATTCACTTAACTCTTCCCTCCTCCTATCTTATTGGATCTCTGCTTGTTAGAGGAGTTGGTAAACAGCTAGCAGTCCTTTCAAATGGAAAATATTTAGGCACTATTTAATTCTATTCATTTTAGTTTGATTGACGTTTGACATTGTAAGCAGCGGTTGATTTGTAATTACCAAAAAAAAAAAAAAGGTTGCATGTACTTTCTACCCATTCAATGTAGTGAAGAAATGTACCCACTTTAATGGCTTTTAGGCTCGGTTCACACTGCTGCGAACACTACTGTGAATTTAAGCCGTTGCGATAGCTTGAATTCGCATGTCATCTCCAATAACAGTGTTCTATCAGGACCGTTCACATAGATGCTATACTGTGCATTGTGAATTCAACTCTATAGAATACAAGAACACGTGTAGAAATTGCAATTGTCGCAAAAACCCCCGCACTGACAAATTCGCACCACAATCGTATTAAATTTGAGGTAAATTCACACTGCAGCAGTATGAGCCAAGCCTTACAGGATACATTTTGGTAAGAGGCACAGGCATGTGAAGCATTGTAAGTTTAGTAATGGCCTATTTAGTTCAACTAAAGCTGACATACAAGTAGTAGACAGAACAATTTAAAGTGGTAGTAATCCGCATCCTTTTAAAAAAAAAACAAACAAACCTGCAAGTCAATGGCATAATGTGCTACTATTGCAATGCATAGTAGCACATTATGAAATGCTTACCTCAGAACAAAGCCATCCAGCGGCGCACTGTCACCGCTGGCAGGGCTTCCATCTTCACTTGGTCTTTCTTCTAGGTTTGTATGCTCTAACCGTCTGACTAGCCGAGCCGCGATGGCATCACTGCTGCAGCACAGAGCTCTGAAGGGACGGCACGGGTATGGCATCCCTTTAGAGCGCATGCACCAGGGATCTCACCGGCTGCATGCAGTGTGAATATCTCCGGAACAGTGTACGTTTAGGAGATATTCACTGTACCTACAGGTAAGCCTTATTATAGGCTCACTTGTAGGTACCTGTTTAAAAAAAAAAAAAAAAAGACTTCCACTTTAAAAAACTCTCACACTTCTTACACATCACCCCACCGCTGTGCTTATTATATGGGTGTCCTGCTCATGTTTATGAATCTTGTTGAATTGTGTTATATATCCTCATCCATTGAGGGACATAGAAAGTCTTAAAACTCAGGGTCCAAGAAATGGATTGGACACTGCCAAACAAAAACTGTACACCAGCTCATGACAACTTTTCCCACTACTCACATGCCTCAGATTTTTTGCTGGTGTTCTAGTAGGGTGGATGTCTTTTGAACAGCTCTGCTATATTGAGACTAAAGCTGGGGTTACACGTACCAAAAGTCGGCCAGTTTATCAGAAGGTTGTCTGTCCAGCTGAAAGCAGTCTAATGACCAGCTTCTGTCGAACAGTCATGCTGGAATACCAGCATTCGTTCAACACTGGCGGCCAATGGCTGTAGCTTTGATTTGTGTATTCTGACAGGAAGACAGTCCCCTCTGTCAGAATACAATAGCACAGCAGGAAAAATCCCTATGTTTACATCATTTGTGTGGATCTGTGACCTGTGATTAAAGGAAAAAAAAAATCAATGTGTATAACCTGCTTGACTGACTTTTTTGCTAGCACCCTTTTTTTTTCTTCTTAAATCAAGACTCTTCTCTACACTGCTGCTTGAGCTTTGTCTCTTCAATTGCAGCTTACTGGCACTGTTGTCCTCAGCCTGGCTTTTGAAGTGCTGCTTCTGAACCCTGCTGGACTGGACCTGCTTGATATAGCCTGGAGGTGACTTTTAGGTGCTGGGTTCCACACAAGTGTTTTTCAGACTCTGTTCTGGTGAAAGTTGGCCTTGGAGCACTTTCTAGGTCAAGAGCCTTTGGCAATGCCTCGGTGCATGCCCCATCTTTGGAGCACTTTCTAGGTCAAGAGCCTTTGGCAATGCCTCGGTGCATGCCCCATCTTTGAAGACTACTTAGTGAGTAGGCTGGCTGGGCCAAGCCCTAGGAGCTACCAGAATATATTGGTTGCTATAGTGTCTTTAGTCCCGGTTTCCACTGGTGTTGCCATGAAAGGGGTTGTAAACCCTCGCAGTTTTTCACAATGCATAGAATGAAAAACCTTTTCTGTTGCAGCTGCCCCCAGAGCCCACCCGTTTACTTACCTGAGCTTGATCGTTCCCACGCCAGGGACAAGCATACCTGCTCCAGCCGGTGTGTCAGGTCCTCATTGGATAGATTGATAGCAGCGCAGCCATTGGCTCCCACTGCTGTCTATCAAATCCAATGATGGGGGGGGGGAGGCGGGGGCGTGAGTCCTGCTGTCTGTGTCGAGGGACACAAATTCAGGACTCCAGAGTATGCCCGCATGTGTGACCCCACGGAAAGCGCTTCCCTGACGGGTTACTTGATGTGGGGAGGAGCCAGGAGCACCGCTGGGGGACCCCAGAAGAGGAGGGTCGGGCAAACCCTTGCACAGAGGAGGAAAGTATGACATGTTTGTTATTTAAAAAAAATGTGCCGTCTCCTTCCTAGCATACATCAAGGAGGCATCTATTTACCACACTGCTGATCCTGCTTGATATGAGATGCATTTAACTTCGATATTTGATCCCCCTCCTGCTCACTGCCCACATTGCCTTTGGTCACCTCAGGCCACCCACCCCTCATCTGTTAACAGCTGTCTTGGTCATTTAAAGCTGAGTTCCACTCGGTTTTGTGTTTATTAAAAGTCAGCAGCTACAAAAAGTGTATCTGCAGACTTTTAATAACCACACATTCACCTGTCCCATGATCCAGCAAGTCTTGGGGCTTCCACCCCAGGAGTTTCTTTGTGGAATGAATTGTCTTTCCTGCAACTTGGTTTCGATCAGTGTCTAGCAGTACATTCAAGGGATAGGTTTCTGGCCTTTCTAAGACAGTTGTCCTTACTCTTTGATTAAGACCATTTTACAGGTGCTCTGCCATGTAACTCCCCTTGTCCATTCCCCTGTGACTCCATTGGGTCTGAATCTGGTTTCCCCTGTGCTTCAGATATTGTCATTTGAACCAATGTGAAACAGTCCTCTTTCTACTCTCACCCATAAGGTAATGTGTCTTATAGTAACAATGAGGAGGGTGCCTGAACTGTGACAGTCTTATCCTGGAAGGGAAAATATGGTGTTGAGGCATAGGACTTCATTCTTTCCAAAAGTAGTTTCTGCCCTTCATGCTCAACCAGGACATTGTTGTTCCTTCCATCCTAGGGTGCTGCTTTGGCACAATTAATATAAATGTTCTTGCTCCTTCCCATTTGCATTTTACAGACCCAACGTTTTAATGAAAATTCCACCAAAAATTGAAAAAAAACCTTTGAGCGTGGGCCAGTGGATTAAAGCTTCATATACTGCTCACCTGCATTTTGCACTTTGTTGTGGGAGGAGCTGTAGGGACATTGCACCAGTGAAACCAGATACCACTTTCCAGCAGCTATACATTAGTTAGGTGCAGTTGAGATTTAAATATAATCAATGTGCAATTATGACTCGTATTATATTATAGTCTTCACTGAAGACAAATGTTTGAAAAGTAGTATGGGACTCCTTTGAAATTCTGCCTAGCTAAAAAAAATTTTACTGAGTAAATCTCAACAAGCAGGGTTCCATTATTTTCTGTATTTCATAATCTGTATCTGCTTGACTATTGCCCTAGGAATAACTCTTATATTAATGGCTTAATACTGATCTGTCTCTTTTAGCTGAATAAAATATGCTTTTTATGCCGTTCAACAGTTTGCCCACTTTTTTGACTTCTCAGGCTCTTTTGTTTTTACAAGGTCATTGTATGTGCAGAACCTAATTATCTAATTTACCTGTTTTTAATGACAGGCTGATGATTTGAACAGTCACTTTGGGCAGATGACTCTCAGTCGGCAGGGTTCATCTGAAGCTCCTGATCCCTCTACTGCCATCTACCAGTCACCTATTATTTCCCAACATCCCCAGCAAGCTGGCTTCATCATGACATCTGGGGGACAAGCCATCCCTCCAACTGGCTACCCTTCCTCAGGGCACCCTTCCCCAACCCAGCAAGTCATGCCACCACAGGGATTCATGCCGCCTCCACAGCAAGTAGGTATTGTAAGGAAATGTCGTATGGTTGTAATGTTTTTATAACCAATTGTGCTTACACCAATGTGGCGATAATGTAACGGCGTGCCTACTCCAGCACAAATATTGACCTGAGGATCACTGTTTGTTTTTTTTTGTTTTTGTTGTTTTTTGTGGTCAGTTTTTTTGGGGGTGTAATAAAAAGCATAGTTTTACAGAGGCACTCTATACCCGGAATATCAAACTTGGAAAAGTACAGTCAAAGCTGCTTTGGCTGTACTTCTCCTATGGATCACAGGAGTGCAATTTGTTCTGCACCTCTGTGACCCGGTTTTAGCAGACAGCGTGCTGAAGTCACAGCGCTGGTCCGGGCTCGGGAAAGATCGCGTCCATTTAGTCGGGATCCGCCTCCTAGCATGCTCGCAGCACGATCATGAGAGGGCTTCCATGGACGTCCTCCTGGCAAAGTAAGCCCGCAATGTAGCCGTCTTTTGGCTATAGCGCAGGTGGGAAGTGGTTAATGATGTCCACAGCTTCATTTTATTTTTTTGACACTTTGGTTAACAGCTGACAACCTTTTTATCTTGACCAGAAGTGAAGAAGTAGCTTGAAAAAAACTAATGAATGTTTTCAACATTACAGAACAAATCCAGCTGAATGGGGCTAACTTCTACTAGCTATGCCAGGACCTTGATGAATGAGAACCTTCTAATGTTTAGACATTAATGGCTGCAGAATTAAATAATTAAGTATAGTATTTAAAGAATACGTTCACCTTATCCTGTCTGCAGCTCTGTGCCCTTACCTCTGAATGGGCTTCAGTTTCAGAGCTGTAGCAAACTGCTTACAGTCCATTGAACCTACAAGTCCGTCTCCTGAGCGTAACCCCAGTCCTCTGTCACAGGGAAAGATTTGGGGTGTGCTGTGCTGGAGCATGTTACACCCTAAATACAGGTGTAACATATTCCAAAAGGTCAACTAACCTTTAATATGGCCCTTTCAGCACAGCATGTGAGCAGCAAAGCGGTGGCAGTTCAACAAACAGGATGCCGTAAAACATAAGTATATTCACGTTTCTTTTAGCAGATATGGTTTGTTAATCACTCCTCACATTTTTGTAAATATTTTATTATCTTTTCATGTGACGACACTGAAGAAATGACACGTTGCTACAATGTAACGCAGTGAGTGTACAGCTTGTATAACAGTGTAAATTTGCTGTCCCCTCAAAATAACTCAACACACATCCATTAATGTCTAAACCTCTGGCAACAAAAGTGAGTACACCCCTTAGTGAAAATGTCCAAATTGGGCCCAATTAGCCATTTTCCCTCCCCAGTGCCATGTGACTTAGTGTTATAAGGCGTGAATTGGGAGCAGGTGTGTTACATTTGTTATCGCTCTCTCTCTCTTACTGGTCACTGGAAGTTCAACATGGCACCTCATAGCAAAGAACTCTCTGAGGATCTGAAAAAGAATTGTTGCTCTACATAAAGATGGCCTAGACTATAAGAAGATTGCCAAGACCCTGAAACTGAGCTGCAGCACTGTGGCTAAGACCATACAGTGGTTTAAAAGGGCAGGTTCCACTCAGAATAGGCCTCGCCATGGTCGACTAAAGAAGTTGAGTGCACATGCTCAGCATCATATCCAGGGGTTGTCTTTGGGAAGTAGAAGTATGAGTGCTGCCAGCATTGCTGCAGAGGTTAAAGAAGTGGGGGTCAGCCTGTCAGTGCTCAGATCATACGCCGCACACTGCATCAAATTGGTTTGCATGGCTGTCGTCCCAGAAGGAAGCCTCTTCTAAAGATGATGCACAAGAAAGCCCGCAAACAGTTTATTGAAGACAGGCAGACTAAGGACATGGATTACTGGAACCATGTCCTGTGGTCTGAGGAGACAAAGATAAACGTATTTGGTTCAGATTGTGTCAAGCATTTGTGGCAGAAACCAGGTGAGGAGTACAAAGACAAGTGTGTCTTGCCTACAGTCAAGCATGGTGGTGGGAGTGTCATGGTCTGGGGCTGCATGAGTGCTGCTGGCACTGGGGGAGCTACAGTTCATTAAGGGAACCATGAATGCCAACATTTACTGTGACATACTGAAGCAGAGCATGATCCCCTCCCTTCGGAGACTGGGCCACAGGGCAGTATTCCAACATAACAACCCCAAACACACCTCCAAGATGACCAATGCCTTGCTAAAGAAGCTGAGGGTAAAGGTGATGGACTGGCCATGCATGTCTCCAGACCTAAACCCTATTGATCATCTGTGGGGCATCCTCAAACGGAAGGTGGAGGAGTGCAAGGTCTCTTAACATCCACCAGCTTTGTGATGTCATCATGGAGGAGTGGAAGAGGACTCCAGTGGCAACCTGTGAAGCTCTGGTGAACTCCATGCCCAAGAGGGTTAAGGCAGTGCTGGAAAATAATGGTGGTCACACAAAATATTGACAATTTGGGCTCAGTTTGGATGTTTTCACTTAGGGGTGTACTCGCTTTTGTTGCCAACAGTTTAGACATTAATGGCTGTAGAGTTATTTTGAGAGGGCAGCAAATTTATCCCACTTTTGTGAGATACTGTATTTGTGTGTGTATATATATGTATGTGTGTATTTATGGGTGTGTGTGTGTGTGTGTGTGTATATGTATGCATGTATGTATATACAGTGGGTATGGAAAGTATTCAGACCCCCTTAAATGTTTTACTTTGTTATATTGCAGCCATTTGCTAAAATCATTTAAGTTCATTTATTTTCCTCATTAATGTACACACAACACCCCGTATTGACAGAAAAACACAGAATTGTTGACATTTGTGCAGATTTTTTTAAAAAAGAAAACCTGAAATATCACATGGTCCTAAGTATTCAGACCCTTTGCTGTGACACTCATTTATTTAACTCAGGTGCTGTCCATTTCTTCTCATCATCCTTGAGATGGTTCTGCACCTACATTTGAGTCCAGCTGTGTTTGATTATACTGATTGGACTTGATTAGGAAAGCCACACACCTGTCTATATAAGACCTTACAGCTCACAGTGCATGTCAGAGCAAATGAGAATCATATGGTCAAAGGAACTGCCTGAAGAGCTCAGAGACAGAATTGTGGCACGGCACAGATCTGGCCAAGGTTACAAAAACATTTCTGCTGCACTTAAGGTTCCTAAGAGCACAGTGGCCTCCATGATCTTTAAATGGAAGACGTTTGGGATGACCAGAACCCTTCCTAGAGCTGGCCGTCCGGCCATACTGAGCTATCTGGGGAGAAGAGCCTTGGTGAGAGAGGTAAAGAAGAACCCAATGATCACTGTGGCTGAGCTCCAGAGATGCAGTCGGGAGATGGGAGAAAGTTGTAGAAAGTCAACCATCACTACAGCCCTCCACCAGTCGGGGCTTTATGGCAGAGTGGCCCGACGGAAGCCTCTCCTCAGTGCAAGACACATGAAAGCCCGCATGGAGTTTGCTAAAAAAAAACACCTGAAGGACTCCAAGATGGTGAGATATAAGATTCTCTAGTCTGATGAGACCAACATAGAACTTTTTGGTCTTAATTCTAAGTGGTATGTGTGGAGAAAACCAGGCACTGCTCATCACCTGTACAATACAGTCCCAACAGTGAAGCATGGTGGTGGCATCATCATGCTGTGGGGGTGTTTTTCAGCTGCAGGGGCAGGACGACTGGTTGCAATCGAGGGAAAGATGAATGCGGCCAAGTACAGGGATATACTGGACGAAAACCTTCTCCAGAGTGCTCAGGACCTCAGACTGGGCTGAAGGTTTACCTTCCAACAAGACAATGACCCTAAGCACACAGCTAAAATAACGAAGGAGTGGCTACACAACAACACCGTGACTGTTCTTGAATGGCCCAGCCAGAGCCCTGACTTAAACCCAATTGAGCATCTCTGGAGAGACCTAAAAATGGCTGTCCACCAACGTTTACCATCCAACCTGACAAGACTGGAGAGGATCTGCAAGGAGGATTGGCAGAGGATCCCCAAATCCAGGTGTGAAAAACTTGTTGCATCTTTCCCAAAAAGACTCATGGCTGTATTAGATCTAAAGGGTGCTTCTACTAAATACTGAGCAAAGGGTCTGAATACTTAGGACCATGTGATATTTCAGTTTTTCTTTTTTAATAAATCTGCAAAAATGTCAACAATTCTGTGTTTTTCTGTCAATATGGGGTGCTGTGTGTACATTAACCACTTCAATACTATGCACTTATAACACTTTCCTACCAGACCAATTTTCAGCTTTCAGTGCTGTTGCGCTTTGAATGACAATTGCGCGGTCCTGTGACGTTGTACCCAAACACGTTTTATATCATTTTGTTCCCACAAATAGAGCTTTCTTTTGGTGGTATTTGATCACCCCTGCAGTTTTTATTTCTCTTACGTTCACTGACAGACGCAGCCCATCATTGACAAGTGGGGTTTATGCACATCCTACTAGGAGTTGACTAGTACAAATAGAAAAAAAGCAAGCTGACCCCTCCCAGGGGGCCGTCCTCACTCCAGCATATAACCCCCCTTCTCTGCATAGCATATCAGTTTTTTATGCCTAGTCTGGCAAGGAGTTAGACCTGGTTCCCTGCTGGGATCTGCGGTTCCCCAGTTTTTTCTTCTTTTTTTTGCTTTTCTCAAGCTATGATGAAGACTGCTATCAAGTAGCCAGCTGGGGCATAGAGGATATCTTGAATCCTGAAACATTCCCCAGCTTGGCCGACCGATACGAGCCACATTGTACCCGTTCTGCGCGGGTGGCTAGTGGGTGACCCCCACTTGCGTCCGGTGACCGGGCTGTGCTGGCGTCCGAGGGCGCGTTTGGCCGCTACGCCCGTCGGAGTGGTGAGTGACTCCCCCCTCCCATGGCTGTGTGGCGGCCATTTTGCCGTAGTCGTGGCCTGTACAGGCATGTTTTGGCCTCTTGTGTCTGCCCAGTGGCCATGTTTGAGGTGTCGGCCTGGAAGAAAAAGTGCATGCGATGCCATTTTTTTTTTCTCTCTCTCCTCTTCCGATATTGGTGAAGGCAGTGGCAGCGGGGCTAGTAGCGGTCCGCATCCTTCTTGGACAGCGCTTGAGGGGCACAGAACAGCAAGTATAGCTGGTCCTCCTGAGGTGTCGGCGGCAGTGGGCACAACCCCTCCTGGGCATTATCCCAGTAGTTCTGTGGGCGGTGGTGGGTTTCCTACGTCTGTGGGTCGTTTAGACCGTCACGGACCCCCAGGGCATACCCTTATGATCAATTTTTGATCAGCTTGTCTGCAAGGAATGGCAGCGTCCACAGAATTCCTTTCTTTGCCCAAAGGTTTCGCTGTACGCTATCCCTTTGAGGATAGTTTTGTGATGAAGTGGGCATCCCCGCAGTGGACCCTCCGGTGGTTCGCCTGAATATGGCAACGACCATCCCATTGCAGGGGTCTCCCTTTTTTAAGGATCCAGCCGATAGGCGGACGGAGGCGGTATCCAAGGCACTGTTCTTGGTGGCGGGGACGGCCATGAGACCAGCTCTGGCGTCAGCCATGGTGGCGCAATCGCTTACCAAGTGTGCGACTGAGTTGCACAATGAGTTGAGCTGCGGGTGCTCGCCTGAGGCTTCACAGCAGACGGACCAGCTGCTACAGGGTCTTCGGTACCTGTGTGACACAGCTTTGGACCTGCTTCCCATGCTGTCTAGATGTCTGTTTTTGCGGTCATTATCAGAAGGGTGCTGTGATTACGCTGTTGGTCCGGGGACCAAACGTCTAAAAAGGGCCTTACGGACCTTACTTTTCAGGGTAGTCTGCTCTTTGGGGCACAATTGGATGAAATCATTAAGGATTTTCCCGGGGGGTAGAGTACCTTTCTTCCGGAGCCCAGGCGATGGGAATTCTGCCGTAAGCAGGGTCCTGCTTCTTCGGGTCAGAAGAGGTTTTTTTGTGCAGCGGGCAAGGGCTCGAGGCCCGGCAAGTCTGCCTCGGGGTCTGATAAACGGCCGCGGCTTCTATTCAAATCTATTTGTGGTGCCCAAAAAGGGTGGGGTCAGGCCAGTTCTGGACCTAAAAGCGCTAAACCACTTTTTGAGGGCGCGAAGATTCAAGATGGAATCTGTCCGATCGGTCGTGGCCGCCCTGCACCAAATGGGACTTCATGGCGCCTCTGGATATCAGGGATGCGTATCTCCATGTTCCCATTTGTCCCCGGCACCAGCGCTTTCTGGGCTTTGCGGGGGGGGGGGGATCTATATTACCAATTTGTGGCACTTCCCCTCGGCTCCTTTGGGTATTCACCAAGCTGGTGGCTCCGGTGCTGGTGCTATTGAGGCAGAGAGGCATTGCGGTGGTAGCATACCTCGACGATTTACTCCTGCGAGAGGAGTCTGCTTCGGCCCTGAAGGAGAATGTGGCTATCACCATGGCCTCGTTGAAAGTCTTCGGCTGGCTGTTCAACCTGCAGAAGTCGACGTTTACCCTGTCCTGTCGACTGGAATATCTGGGTCTGATTCTGGACACGGAGCAGGCAAAGGGGTTCTTGCCTCCGGCCAAGTTACTAGCACTGCAAGCAGTGGTGCGAACCCTGCTGTCATGCCAGTGGCTCTCCTTTCGGTTCTGTATGCGGGTGTTGAGGCTCATGGGCTCAGCCTTCGAGGCGATACCCTACGCCCAGAGTCACACTCGGCTCCTACAGCGAGTGATTCTGTCATGGTGGGACAAGTCTCCGCTGTCCCTGGACCAGCTGATCAGATTGGACCATCAGACCAGAGGATCGTTGACCTGGTGGCTTCGGGCCCCAGCTCTAGCGTTGGGGGAAGTTGTTTCTCCCCCTGAATTGGTCGATAGTCACAACCGACGCCAGCCTATAGGGCTGGGGGGGTCCTGGGGCAGCTGTCTGCTCAGGGCCGTTGGTCGGTGCAGTTATCCCGCCTTCCGATACATGTGCTGGAGTTGAGGGTGATCAGGCTCTGCCTCTCCCACTGCGTGGCCACCCGGTTCGGGTTCAGTCGGACAACGCCACGAAGGTGGCGTACGTGAACCATCAGGGCAGAACAAGGAGCTCAGCTGCGGAAGCGGCCCACATTCTGAGGTGGGCAGAACTTCATGTGCCGGCAATCTCCACCATTTACATACCGGGCGTAGAACATTGGCAGGTGGATTTTCCCAGTCGCCAGACGTTGGATCAGGGGGAATGGTCCCTACTTCCAGAGGTGTTCCGCCAGATTTGCCACAAGTGGGGCACGCCAGACGTGGACCTCATGGCGTCCAGGTTCAATCACAAGGTGCAGATCTTCGTGTGCAGAACAAGGGACCCGTTGGCGGCCGCCACGGACGGGTTGGTAGCGCCATGGGGTCGGTATCGGCTCCTGTACACCTTCCCTCCCATCAAGCTTCTACCGTGACTACTGCGCAGGATAGAAGAGGAGGGGATCCCGACAATCCTGGTACCTCCGGATTGGCCTCGGCGCCCTTGGTACACCGACGTGGTGCGGATGGTGAAAGATGTCCCCTGGCGTCTTCCGCTGCGCAAAGATCTGCTGTCACAGGGACCCATCCTGCACCCTGCTTTACCCTCGCTGGCTTTGACGGCTTGGCTATTGAGTCACAGGTGTTGAGGGATAGGGGTGTCTCTGACTCCGTGATCCCTACCATGCTTAAGGTGCGCAAGTGTACTTTGCGCAAGATTTATCATCGCACCTGGAAGGCCTATATTGACTGGTGTGAGGCGGGGGGTTGAAACCACCGCTCTTACTTTGTGTCCCGGGTGCTGGCTTTTTTGCAGCAGGGCCTGGATAACAAGTTTGGCACTGAGTACTCTCAAGGGTCAGATTTAGACTCTGGCGACTCTTTCAACGGCCTTTGGCGTCACATTCGTTGATACGTACATTTGGACAGGGTGTACGCCATGTGGCTCCTCAGATACGGTCGCCTTTGGCGCCGTGGGATTTGAATTTGGTACTTTCTGTACTGCAGAAACCGTCATATGAGAAAATCGGGGATATTCCCCTACAATTGCTGTCGCAAAAAGTGGCTTTCTTGGAGGCCATTACATCCGCTAGGCGGGTGTCTGAGTTGGCAGCGTTGTCCTGTACGTCTCCTTACTTGGTCCTTCAAAATGACAAGGCGGTCTGTGTTGTTTCTACCGAAGGTGGTCTCCTCTTTTCACATTACTGTGGATATTGTTTTCCCTTCATTATATCCGCACCCGTCGCATCTCAAGGAATTTGAGTTACATTCTTTGGATGTCGTGAGGGCTTTGCGGGTGTATTTGGTGGCTACAGCTTCTTTTAGGAAGTCTGATGCGTTGTTTGTGCTGACAGAAGGACCGCGCAAAGGGTTGGCGGTTTTGTCGGCTACTGTTTCCCGTTGGATCAGACAGACTGTGACTCATGCGTATACTGTTCGGGGCAAAGTCCCTCCTTTTCCAGTCACGGCTCATTCCACCAGGGCAGTTAGTACTTCCTGGGCTTTCAGACACCAAGCTTCGGTGTCCCAGCTGTGCAAGGCGGCTACTTGGGCCTTGGTGCACACTTTTGCTAAGTTTTACAAAGTTGATGTGTCAGCATCTGCGGATGCTGCTTTTGGCCGTAAAGTTTTACAGATGGCGGTGTAGGCGCGGCTGACGCCTCCTGAGAGGATTCTGTTGGGTACAGTTGTTGTTTACCCACCCCCTTTGTGACATCCCCACTTGTCAATGAAGGGCTGCGTCTGTCAGTGAACTCAGAGAAAAGGATTTTACGGTAAGTTCTTAATAAAATCCCTTTTTTTTGCGCTACAAATAAAAAGACCGAAAATTTTGAAAAAAAAAAAAAAA
>BLSH010167824.1:1040714-1072392 GCA_018402905.1 Glandirana rugosa | reverse complement strand
AGGAAGACAGTCGTGTTTGTTGCGTAGTCTGAAGGGTTTCCTTCGACATCGACGGTTTATGTGGGTGTTTCGGGAGTGCTGTAGGTTTCTTACATTGAGTTTAAGGAATCCTTTGGGAAGTCTGATGCGTTGTTTGTGCTGACAGAAGGACCGCGCAAAGGGTTGGCGGCCTCGTGGGCTACTGTTTCCCGTTGGATCAGACAGACTGTTACTCATGCGTATACTGTTCGGGGCAAAGTCCCTCCTTTTCCAGTCACGGCTCATTCCACCAGGGCAGTTAGTACTTCCTGGGCTTTCAGACACCAAGCTTCGGTGTCCCAGCTGTGCAAGGCGGCTACTTGGGCCTTGGTGCACACTTTTGCTAAGTTTTACAAAGTTGATGTGTCAGCATCTGCGGATGCTGCTTTTGGCCGTAAAGTTTTACAGATGGCGGTGTAGGCGCGGCTGACGCCTCCTGAGAGGATTCTGTTGGGTACAGTTGTTGTTTACCCACCCCCTTTGTGACATCCCCACTTGTCAATGAAGGGCTGCGTCTGTCAGTGAACTCAGAGAAAAGGATTTTACGGTAAGTTCTTAATAAAATCCCTTTTTTTTGCGCTACAAATAAAAAGACCGAAAATTTTGAAAAAAAAAAAAAAACATTCTCGGTTTCTCTCACAAAACTTTGTAAATAAGTAAATTTTCTCCATCACTGATGGGCACTGATGAGGCTACACGGACAGGCACTGATGTGGCAGTACTGATTGGTACTGATGAGGCGGCATTGATGAGGTGGCACTGATGATGAGGCGCATATATGCAGCAATGATGAGCACTGTTAGGCGGCACTGATAAGCAGCACTGACGGACACTGATAGGTGGCACTGATATGCAGCACTGACGGGCAATGATATGCAGCACTGACGGGCAATGATATGCAGCACTGACGGGCAATGATATGCAGCACTGACGGGCAATGATATGCAGCACTGACGGACACTGATAAGCGGCACTGATGGGCACCCATAGACGGCACTGATTGGCACTGATAGGTGGCACTGAGCACTGATAGGCGGGCACTGTTAGGTGGCACTGGTGGGCACTGATAGGGGCACTGGTGGGCACTGATGGGGCACTGGTGGGCGGATGCACTGATAGGGGCCCATTCCCTGGTGGTCTAGGGTGGCATCTGAAGGTGGCACTGAGTACCAACCATATTGGGCACTATGCCCCTTACTTGGTGGTCTAGGGTGGTCTCCCTGGTGGCCCTGGGTGGGCACATTGCTGGTGGTCCCTGGGCAGGCTCCCTGGTGGTCTAGTGTGGCGATCCTAGGGGGGGCTGTGCTGATAAACCATCCCCCCCCCCCCCGTCAGGAGAGCAGCCGATCAGCTCTCCTCTGCTCAGGTCTGCAGGTCACGGCTGATCACATTGTAAAGTGCTTCAGATGGAAGCGCTTTACCGAGATCAGTAATGTGGGGGGGTCAGACTGACCCACCACACCACTGATCGCCGCGATGTGCGCCTCCCCAGGCGCGCATCTGCATTTTATCCTGAGGACGTCGTATGACGCCCGGTCAGGATAACTAAACCACTTCCCGGCCGTCATTCTGCATACGGTGGTCGGGAAGTGGTTAATGAGGGAAAAAAAATTAACTGAAATGATTTTAGCAAATGGCTGCAATATAACAAAGAGTGAAAAAGTGTGTGTGTGCGTGTGTGTGCGTGTGCGTGCGCGTGTGTGCGCGTGTGTGTGTGGTGTGTTTATCGGGGTTACGGCTGAAGCCATCATCCATAACCCCAGTATTTTATTTTATATTTTTTTCAGCTGGCGGCTGGCTTTCTCATGAAATTGGTCTGAGTGGCTCATGAGCTGCTGGAACACTTTCAGAAGCGGCGGGAGGGGACGTCCCTCCTCCCGCCGCTTGCCGGTGTTTTTCAGGCTTGTCATTTTTACCGGCACGCCCAAGAAACGATCTGACAATGTGGCCGGCTGGTCACAGAGATTGTCTTTGATCGCATCAATGGCCTTGGTACGATGCGATGCAATTTCAGCCATACTATCTGAATGTTAGCGCAAGAATTACTCTCTGTAACTTAACAGGTAACCTGTAAAAAAAAATGTAAAGCGTTGCATATAGAGAAGTATTTGACACCATTCCACGAGCGTGCGCAAAGTGTGACATGTTAGGTGTCCATTTACTCAGTATAACATCATCTTTCATATTTTACAAAAAAAATATATATATATATATATATATATATATATATATATATATATATATATATATAACTTTTTTTTTCCCTTTAATTCACTTAAGTGTACTTTTTTTTTTTTTTGAGAAAATCTGGGGTCTTGTCCACCTTAAATTGTTAATCCAGTTAAGGGCTGCAAGTTAGTAATTAAGGGACCAAATGTGGCCCAAAATAATCCAATCTGACATGCCAGCTCTAAATACAATTGAGATATGTTGAGCACATTGGCATGTATGAGTAGTAGTACTGTTATCTCTGGTGTATGCTAATTTTCGTGCACTTTTATTGAAGTCTGAATTGTGGGCATTTTACACTTACCACTCTTATGTTATGTACAGTGTAACCAGTTTAAAGAAACAATATTATCAAAACAAATTCATTTTCTAACTGGAAGGAGCAATGTTTTTATTCTATTCTTATTTAGAGGTACATTCTTATAATGCAAGGTGTGTTCCATAATTGTTCTCTGAAAGCCGGTCATACAAGGATTGAATTTCGGTTCAGCAGGGACTGACCAAATTTCAATCCATGTATTGGCTAGCTGGTTGTACACAATCCGATCTATCGATGGACTTGTGTACAACCATAAAAAGACAGTGGAATTGCGCTTGAAGGTCAGATACAGCCATTAGCTCATCAATTGACATAAATTGACCTAAAGTAAGTATAAAAATGAATGCAGCGCTATAGGTTATACTATTGTATTCGGCCGGTGGGGAAACTTCCCTGCTGGCAGAATACAATGATCAGTGTTGCCGACTACAGCCGGTGGTACTGATCGTTTGTGTACAACCAGCCTGTCAAGTTTTCATCAAAGTAAGTGTAAAAATCAGTGCAGCTCTACTCTACATGTGATACAAGAACATGAATAAATAACTTAAATGCAACAAATTACACTCACCAGCCACTTTATTAGGTACACCTTGCTAGTACTTGCTTGGACCCCCTTTTGCCCTCAGAACTGCCTTACTTCTACATGGCATAGATTCAACAAGGTGTTGGAAACATTCCTCAGAGATTTTGGTCCATATTGACATGATGTCATCGCACAGTTGCTGCAGATTTGTCAGCTGGACATCCATGATGCGAATCTCCCGTGCCTCCACATCCCAAAGGTGCTCTATTGGATTGAGATCTGGTGACTGTGGAGGCCATTGGAGTACAGAAAACGCATTGTCATGTTCAAGAAACCAGTGGTGAGATGATTTGAGCTTTGTGGCATGGTACATTATCCTGCTGGAAGGAGCCATCAGAAGATGGGTACACTGTAGTCCTAAAGGGATGGACATGGTCAGCAACGATACTCCGATAGGCCGCGGTGTTTAAACGATTCTCAATTGGCACTAAGGGGCCCAAAGTGTGCATAACAAATATCCCCCACACCATTACACCACCAGCCTGAACCGTTGATACAAGGCAGGATGGATCCATGTTTTCATGTTTACGCCAGATTCTGACCCTACCATCTGAATTTCACAGCTGAAATTGACTCATCAGACCAGGCAGCGTTCAACTTTTTCCAAACTTTTATTGCCCAATTTTGGCGAGCCTTTGCGAATTGTAGCCTCAGTTTCCCATTCTTAGTTGACAGGACTGTCACCCGGTGTGGTCTGCTGCTGCTGTAGCTCATCTGCTTCAAGGTTTGATGTGTTGTGCATTGAGATGTTGTTCTGCATACCTTGGTTGTAATGAGTGGCTATTTAATTTACTGTTGCTTTTCTATCATCTCAAACCAGTCTGCCCATTCTCCTCTGATCTCTACAAGGCTTTTTCGTCCACACAACTACTGCTCACTGAACATTTTTTCTTTTTTTGGACCATTCTCTGTAAACCCTAGAGATGGTTGTGTGTGGAAATCCTAATAGATCAGCAGTTTTAGAAATACTTAGATCAGCCCGTCTGGCACCAACAACCATGCCATGTTCAAAGTCACCTAAATCCCCTTTCTTCCCCATTCTGATGCTTGGTTTAAAGTTCAGCAAGTAATCGTCGCCACATCTAGATGCTTAAATGCATTGAGTTGCTGTCGTGATTGGCTAATTAGCAATTTGTGTTACTAAGCAATTGAACAGGTGTACCTAATAAAGTGGCTGGTGAGTGTACATACATAATGTGATGTCTATGTATGAAAAGTCACTGTAAATAAAGGTAAGGAGTAAAGAAATGTAGTCATGAATAAAGTCCAAGATGTATGAAAGCCACAGTAATAGTCTGACAATCAAGTCCAAAAATCACCATGAGAGACAGTGTATTCAAGAGTAACAATGCGTGACTTGTAAAATCACTCAGTGATCCACCACCATTTAAACACCACGTGCACTTACCAGAGCGAGTGGACTCTGTGTAGAGTATAATGTCAAACAGGCTTATGTTATTCCAAACCACCCTTCAGTAGGCTAGACCTTCACTCACAAGGTCAAACATTCCAACTCAGGTTCCATATATGACCAAATACGTTGGGTAGTCTGTGCTCATGATATCATAGCATATTCAGATCTAGGAAGTGGCCTATATAATCCTCTGGATGTTCTTGACAATCGTTGTTCTCTTGATTTTGTGAGTGTTTAGTATTTTAATAAACATCTGGCGGTTTTACACTCTGGTCACGTTTGATGCTCTCTTACATATGACAACTGAATGGGATGCTGACTTGTGATGGCCATGAATGCATGTATAGAACTGGTGTTGGAGTGTTTGACCTTGTGAGCAGATGTCTAGGCTACTGAATGGTGGTTTGGAATCACATAAGCCTGTTTGACCAAAAGGTAAAAACTGCTGTAACTGCCTTTTTTATTTAAAAAAAAATCTTGTTTTCTTCAGATTCAGGTCTCTTATTATCCCACGGGTCAGTACCCAAACTCTAGCCAGCAATACCGACCTCTCTCGCACCCAGCGGCCTACAATTCACAGCGCAATCAGCCGGTCACCCAGCCGCCTCAGCAACCTGGTGAGATGTTCTTTAAACATGGGGAATTTATAATAATGGACATGTGTACAACAGATCTTGGGTTATCTTTGGTCATAATGGGTATAATACGTATGTTCTTATCATGGGCGTCCGCAGAACTTTTTCGGGGGGGGTCACCCATGCTCCGCACCTTTTTCGACAATCCCGCTTTAGAGCAGATCAGGCCATCCCCATAGAATAGCCCCCTTTTACTTATCTTACTGTTATCCTTTTTTTTTTTTTTTGGCAACTCGTCAGCCCTCACGCTATGTTATAGTAAGTAATGAATCATTTTCAGTCTTGTGATGGAAACCTGGACATTGGACTTAGAAAAAGGTTCCTGTACTACTTGGGGATGACTTTGGAGCGGCTTGCATTAACTTCTATTAAAGAAGTCCTTTGCAAGCCACGCTGAAGTCATGCTGTGCGGGGCGGTTTGAGAGTTGGGCCGCCACAGTGTGAACCAAGACTAAGAATTCAGACTTTTTTTTTTACAACCACAAAGATTTTTCATGTATAGGCTGTTTTCATCATGATAAAAATATAATGGCCACAACAGATGTATTGCAATACAAAAAGATGTACATACGCTAGGCTATTTATATGGGCATGGTACTCCTGGCTTAAGTAACCTCCAATACAAAGTGAAGATTAATTATCTGTTATATAACACACACAAATCATTCCAGTGGAAAGATATACAGTGGGGCAAAAAAGTATTTAGTCAGCCACCAATTGCGCATGTTCTCCCACTTAAAAAGATGAGAGAGGCCTGTAATTTTCATCATAGGTACACTTCAACTATGAGAGACAGAATGAGGAAAAAAATCCAGAAAATCACATTGTCTCATTTTTAAAGAATTTATTTGCAAATTATGGTGAAAAATAAGTATTTGGTCAATAACAAAAGTTCATCTCAATACTTTGTTATATACCCTTTGTTGGCAATGACAGAGGTCAAACGTTTTCTGTAAGTCTCCACAACGTTTTTATACACTATTGCTGGTAGTTTGGCCCATTCCTCCATGCAGATCTTCTCTAGAGCAGTGATGTTTTGGGGCTGTCGCTGGGCAACACGGATTTTCAACTCCCTCCAAAGATTTTCTATGGGGTTGAGATCTGGAGACGGGCTAGGCCACTCCAGGATCTTGAAATGCTTCTTACAAAGCCACTCCTTTGTTGCCCGGGTGGTGTGTTTGGGATCATTGTCATGCTGAAAGACCCAGCCACGTTTCATCCTCAATGCCCTTGCTGATGGAAGGAGGTTTTTACTCAAAATCTCACGATACATGGCCCCGTTCATTCTTTCCTTTACACGGATCAGTCGTCCTGGTCCCTTTGCAGAAAAACAGCCCCAAAGCATCATGTTTCCACCCCCATGCTTCACAGTAGGTATGGTGTTCTTTGGATGCAACTCAGCATTCTTTCTCCTCCAAGCATGACAAGTTGAGTTTTTACCAAAAAGTTCAATTTTGGTTTCATCTGACCATATGACATTCTCCCAGTTCTGGATCATCCAAATGCTCTCTAGCAAACTTCAGACGGGCCCCGACATGTACTGGCTTAAGCAGGGGGACACGTCTGGCACTGCAGGATTTGAGTCCCTGGCGGTGTAGTGTGTTACTGATGGTAGCCTTTGTTACTTTGGTCCCAGCACTCTGCAGGTCATTCACTAGGTCCCCCCCTGTGGTTCTGGGATTTTTGCTCACCGCTCTTGTGAACATTTTGACCCCACGGGGTGAGATCTTGCGTGGAGCCCCAGATCGAGGGAGATTATCAGTGGTCTTGTATGTCTTCCATTTTCTAATAATTGCTCCCACAGTTGATTTCTTCACACCAAGCTGCTTACCTATTGCAGATTCAATCTTCCCAGCCTGGTGCAGGTCTACAATTTTGTTTCTGGTGTCCTTTGACAGCTCTTTGGTCTTGGCCATAGTGGAGTTTGGAGTCTGACTGTTTGAGTTTGTGGACAGGTGTCTTTTATACTGATAACGCATTCAAACAGGTGCCATTAATACAGGTAACGAGTGGAGGACAGAGGAGCCTCTTAACCACTTAAGGACCGGAAGAATTTCCAGCTTTAGGACCGGAGCCCTTTTTGCGATTCGGCGCTGCGTCGCTTTAACTGACAATTGCGCGGTCGTGCGGCGTTGTACCCAAACGAAATTGGCGTCCTTTTTTTCCCACAAATAGAGCTTTCTTTTGGTGGTATTTGATCACCTCTGCGTCATTTCTGATCACCGCTATAAACAAAAGAAGAGCGACAATTTTGCAAAAAAACCCAAATTTCTTACTTTTTGCTAAAATACAAATCCAAAAAAAAAATATAAAAAAACATTTTTTTTCACCGTTTTTGGCCGATTTATATTCTTCATCATATTTGCGATAAAAAAAAATCGCAATCGGCGTTTATTGATTGGTTTGCGCAAAAGTGGCCGCGTTTACGGATAATTCATTTTTGGGGTTTTTATTTTTTTTTTATTTTTTACTAAAAATGGCGGCGATCTGCGATTTTTAGCGGTACTGCGATATTTCAGCGGACATGTCGGAACATTTTGACACTTTTTTGGGACCATTGGCATTTATACAGCGATCAGTGCTATAAAAATGCACTGATTACTGTGTAAATGCCATTGGCAGTGAAGGGGTTAACCTGCAGGGGGCACTCTAAGGGTTAACTATGTTCCCTGGGCGTGTTCTTACTGTAGGGGGACTTGCCTAGCTGGGGAAAGGAAGTGGTCACAGCCTTCACTTACAGGAAGGCTGTGATCACTTCCCTTCCCCCTCACACAGAGCGGAGGTCCGTGTTTACATACACGGACCTCCGCTCATTCGCTCCGGGGGGGGCATCGCGGGTGGCCGGCGGCAATCGAAGCCGCCGCACCCGCTCCCTGGCCCCCCCCGAACACAGTGAGCGCGCGCGCGCCTCCGGCGGCGCGCGCGCGCTCACAGTATCTCTGTATCGCAGCCGCCGTCGTATGACGGCGTTTTGCGTTACAGAGCCACTTTGCCACCGTCAATCTCCGATCGGCGGTCGGCAAGTGGTTAAAGAAGAAGTTACAGGTCTGTGAGAGCCAGAAATCTTGCTTTTTTGTAGGTGACCAAATACTTATTTTCCACCATCATTTGCAAATAAATTCTTTAAAAATCAGACAATGTGATTTTCTGGATTTTTTTTTCCCATTCTGTCTCTCATAGATGAAGTGTACCTATGATGAAAATTACAGGCCTCTCTCATCTTAAGTGGGAGAACTTGCACAATTGGTGGCTGACTAAATACTTTTTTGGCCCACTGTAGGTGTTATCATTCACCTTCACTTTTGGAAATTACTCAGGCCAGGCGTACCATGCCAATATAGCCAAGACAATATACATCTTTTTATATTGCAATACATCTGTTGTGGCCATTATATTTTTAGCTTTATGAAAACAGCCTATACAGACTAGCTGTTTTCATCAAGATCAAAATATAATGGCCACAACAGATGTATTGCAATGTATTTATATTTGATCTTGATGAAAACAGATGTGCATACTCTTGGCTATATGGGCATGGTACGCCTGGCCTGAGTAATTTCCAAAAGTGAAGGCGAATGATCTCTTAAATAACACACACAACATATCTGATATCTTTACAGCAATTATAGCTGTCCATTCCAACTTGTATGCTAATCCATCCAAGCAATATAAATATATATATATCAAAATTGCTCCTCCTAACCGGTTACCTCACCTGTGGGCTGGTTGCTCACTGTTCTGTTCAAACTGTACAATCAGTGCACTGTATGCCACCGGATTCCTGCTGTGATGATGATGACTAGTAAATAAGTTTGCCCAGGCACTGACAGCGTGCGTTTCAGTCCACTCCTCTCCTCGGTCACTGCACTGACATGACATGTCGCATGAGGCAGGCAGGCAATCACTAAGCGGAGTGGCTGAGCCGATGCGATGCCCGAGCTGTCACATCGGATGATCGGGGCGGATGAGGGAGGGAGGGTGACTGTGTCTGACCATGTGAGAGAGAGACAGAGACCATCCAGCCAGCGCAGCAGTCGGAAGAAAAAAGGCGGCAGCAGACACTGCAACAGTGCGCAACACAGTACACACCTTGACAGTTCTGGGGGTGAGGTGGGGGGGACCAATTGCCCCCTCCTGCGGATGCCCATGGTTCTTGTGTATTTTCACTTCCTTTTTCACCTCCATCCTTGATTTCCTTCTTTGTGGGAATAGTTATTTTAAAATGTCCATTTACATCAAAGAAAATTAGTGTTCTGTTTACCCCTAACTTGCAGGTTTGGTCTTGTGGTTTGTTTTGACTGTAATAAAAGTAAAAGCGCGCAGTATTGATTCATTTTGCCTGTAGGATGAAGTCCATACCCTCATTACATACATAACCTGTCATTTAGGTTTGACCATAAATATCACAGCACAGAAGTAACTATAACACATCCTTGCTTTATTTACAGTTTGCCATGTTTTTTTTTTGTTTTATATATCACAGGTATGCAGTCCATAATTTCCAACCAGCCACCTGCTTACCAGGGAATGATGGGTGTCCAGCAGTCACAAAATCCTGCAATGCTTAATAACCAGAGGGCAAGTGTTGGCAATCAAATGCAAAGCATGATGGTGCAGTACACTCCACTCCCTTCATATCAGGTGAGTGTACGCAGGTCTGTGTCAAAATCTTTTCCATTGTTAAAGCAGAACTCGAGGTAGCTATTAAATAGCTATTTCAGCCTCTTATAATCCCCTATACAGTTGCATTTAGACTAGGAGGGGAAGTGACAGGCTGTGGGTGGGTACCTGACCAAGTTTTGCTGCATAACTGCACTAGACATAAGTCAGGTCACCTGGCTAGCTGTGCAGGGGCTTTGTCAATATCAGGAAGTCTCTCATATATGTGTGTTTTTTAACTGTATTTAGCGGTTTGAATGGGCATCCGCTTTCTGTAAAATGTAAACCCTAAAAGGTATCAATTGAATAAGACTTGGAGAGTGGTGTGTGGACATGGGCGATGTAGAATAACTTTTCCATAAGAACATCCCTATGTGCATTTTGTAGCACCAAATGTCCTGCTGTTGAAAACTGCCTGTTTTTCAGAGGAAAAGGGAATTTCAGACTAATAACAGTTGGTCTGTTCAGTTGACAGTGGCCATACTTTTGTACAGATAGATGGTTTCAGTCTGTCCAGAAGATTCATCTGCTGAACTAGGCTTCCATTATTCACAAACAGAACTGTGAAAATTAGGAACTACTGGCTGTAACATTGAGGGGTCGGAATCAACTGACATTTTTTGCTTGGTGAAAGTTTCTATTCCAAAGTTTTTCAAAAAAAGTTATATTCCCTGAATGTCAGGAATGCTAACTGTTACATTTGCTTCTGCTCTCAACCAAACTGTCAAACCTTCAAATGGCTGGTGTCATAACTGATCACATGTGCAGCACCATGGCAGTTGCAAATCAAACCGAAGCTAAGATGGCAGCTTCCTTGGGTGAAAAGGTTAGGGGGGTTTAGTTCTGGTTTAACCACTTCCTGACTACCCGCCGCAGTTATACTGCGGCAAGGTGGCTGGATAGCGTGAATCGTTGTAGGTGTACGTCGGTTCGTGCATGTGACATAGCGGCTGCCTGCCGCGTGAGTGCACCCGAGGGTCCGACTGACTCTGTCCGCCAGCGACCCGTAGTCGTGGTATACAGGGGTAGAATGGGGATCTGCCTGTGTAAACGAGGCAGATACCCATTCTAACGGGACATTTCAGAGATCTGTTGTTCCCAGTCATCGGGAACAGCGATCTGTCGTGTTCCAGGCAGCCCATCCCCCCTACAGTTAGAACACAGCCAGGAAAAAGTTAACCCCTTGTGTTAACTTCTTCCCTGCCAGTGTCATTTATACATTGACCAGTGCATTTTTATCGCACTGATCAATGTAATCATGTCACTGGTCCCCAAAAAGTGTAATTTGGGGTCAGATTTGTCCGCCACAATATCGCATTCCATCTAAAAAATGCAGATCGCCGCCATTACCAGTAAAAAAAAAGTCCCTAAATTTATCCCATAGTTTGTAGTCGTGAAAACTTTTGCGCAACCCAATCAATATACGCCTATTGCATTTTTTTTATAACCATTAATATGTAGAAGAATATATATCAGCCTAAACTGCTGAATACATTTTTTTTTTTATATATATATTTTTTGGGATATGTATTATAGCAGAAAGTAAAAAAAAAAAAGTGCAAAAAATAAAAACCGAAGAGGTGATCAAATACCACCAAAAGAAAGCTCTATTTGTGGGGGAAACAAGGACGTCAACTTTGTTTGGGTACAACGTCGCTGCACAACCGCACAATTGTCAGTTAAAGCGACACAGTGCCGTATCGTAAAAAATGGCCTGTTCAGGAAGTGGGCAAATCCTTCCGGGGCTGAAGTGGTTCTAAACGTAGAATATATATATATCTTTTTTTTTTTTTTTTTTTTTTTTTTTTTTTTTACTATAATGCATAAAATGCATTACGGTAAAAAACCTGGGTGCAGCTCTCCATGTCAATGTGTCAGATACAGCTCAGTCATTGTGCTGTGCGTGTGCTCTCAGCACACAACCTCCTGCCATGGATGCATTTGTGTAGCAGCAGGGCATTGAAGCCTACCTTTCTTTCCAACGCATATATGCGTTAAACAGTCGGCATAAGGTTAAAGCTTATTTAAATCCAAGAGAAAAATATAATATTTTGCAGCTTACGATCTTTCGATGTGGTGGATGAATTATTTTTCCCTTTTAAGTTCTTTTTTTAAAATGTATATTGTTGATATTGCCAGTCGCCTATTTCCTGTCCTAGGATGACAACACTCATACTTGTGTATTAGGACAACAGAAACACGTGGGACTACGAAACTCTACCCATCTCATAATTGTCCATAACATAGAATGACATAATTCTGTAGCCCTCAGAGAACAATGTAATTGATAAGTCAACACACAGAGCACCGATCCCTATATATCAAGTGTGTATGTAAAAGAAATATTTATTATTATTATATATTATATTTTTTTTTATTGTATTTTTATATATTTTTTTTTTTCTTCAATCCTAAGAGGGACCCAAAATGAGAAGTTGATTGTTAGTATTTACATACTCTAAGCAGTCAGAAATCAGCTTTTAGCAGAGCACTCTATATAACTAAATAGAAGCATTTTTCTAGTTGGAGGTGTTTACAGTAAACCCTTGCTCTTTGCCCCATGGTAATCAGTTTGTGTTTGCGTTTGTGTAAGATGAGCTTTGCCCTTGAAACAGGTTCCAGTGGGAAACGAATCACAGGGAGTTGTGCCACAGACCTATCAGCAATCTGTACTTGTTCCCACCAATCAGACTGTGCAGGGAACTATGCCAGCTGGAGGGATGCCAGTCTACTACAGTGTTATACCACCAGCACAGCAGAATGGTTCCAGGTATGTCAGTCTTTTCTTATAAATCAGGTCTTGTGTGGGAATAATCTATTTAGTATTTGGCATAATACAGTATGCTTCTCTTGGCATTTTTGAATTAGTATATGCTCAATTTTATGTTTCAAGTGCCTCCAAGCACAGAAGGCTTCCATAATTGTGCATTTTTAGTTATCTACAATTCCATATCACTCCTGTGTCTTTCTCTACTGTGTCATTTACATGAATCAGAGTTGCTATTAACCTTTCTGTCATAAAGATACGTTTAGCTCTAAAAGACTACATAGACCACAAATCTAACATCTGTGCTATCAAAAATGTGCATAGCACTCGGAGAGGAGTAATAGCAAGTAAAGCAGTTAAATTATTGAGAATGGAGCTGCAGGATCCCATGATGTACTTAATACGTACATTTTCTGCACTTGTGAATAAATTTGATTTCTTTCAAAGTCCATATACAGACACCTCTTATTCTTTTTGCATAAGTGAAAGCTAGATGAAGTACATTTTGAAAGAGGATTGTATGAGTCATCTGATGTTGCCCTGTTTTAATCTGTTGTGTCCTATACCTTGCATCACTTTTCCTGTTGTACATACTTTGTGTTCTGAGAGCATTGCAATTTTTGCAGATAGCTCTTGCATCACGGTCTTTGAGACTTGAGCTTTGTCCAGATATAAAATCCGCTTAAAGTAGAACTATAGGCAAAACTTTTTTCTTTTTCATTTTGGATAAAGCAAAGGAGGGTTATACCCATCAAATTTTTTTTCACCATCTGTGTCTCATTGCAGAGATTCCCCTTCATAGCCAAACAGGAAGTGAGAGGAACTCCTTGCAAATTAAGGGAATTCCTTGGGAACCACCAGGTCACCAGAACTAGTGTACCCATTGGAAGATTTCCCCCTTATTACTCTTCTGAGTACAGCCCAAAATTTGGGCTTTTCTTTCGCTTTCAATGATAATGGTAAACGGGTGAATCTCCTTAACAGGGGCACAGACATCAATACAACTGACAGGTATTCTAATCCCTCCCCACTCTATCCAAAACAAAAAAAAAAAGTTTTGCCTTTTAGTTATCCTGTAATCACTATTATGTACTTCATAATCTCTTGTATTGACATTTAATTTGACTTAATTTGCTTTCCCATAGCACCTCCGTGGGTTATCTTCCTCCTGGCTCTGAACAGTACCAAATGCCTCAGTCTCCTTCCCCCTGCAGTCCTCCGCAAATGCAACAGCAGTATTCAGGTAAAAAATAAAATGTCTCGAGAAAGCAATATTAGCCCTGGTTCACATTGATGTGATTTGGCATGCGATTTGACATGTCAAATCGCATGCCAAATCGGCAGCAATTGCTGGCAATGGCACCGTCCAAATCGGTGTGACGCTGCATTTGCGGCGCCACACCGATTCCCAAAAGTAGTTTCGGTACTACTTTTGGCAGTTTCAGGTGCGATTTCCATATTCATCTGTGTAGCAACCCACACAGATGTCTCTGAAATCGCATCTGAAGTCGGGACTGACATGCGGAAATGAAATTCCAGCTGTCGGTGTGAACCAGGGCTGAGGGCACATTATCGCTCATTAGCAGTTAAAACTGAGTTCTGTACCTTATAAAAAATAGCATTTAAACCTTGCAGGTAGAGGGACAGACCTACTGCAGCGGTAACTTTAAATTCTCCCCAGAATTCCCTTTTACTACCACTCTAAGTACTACGATGCAGCAGTAATGGGATGTAAACAATCACACGGGTGCAGTCGCAGCCCCTTGAGCTTATGTTTACATTAGAGGTGCACCGAATGGAAATTTTGGTACCGAAAATGCAGTGTGCACAAAAATGACCGGTTTTAAATTTTTATATATAAGTGTATTCAACTTTTTAATATCATGAATATGAATTTATTACTGGCCTTTATTGACACCTTTAGCGCAAGAAAAATGTATCTCTTTAAATTTTATGCATGTCTTCACATAACATCCTGCTTGCTGCATTTTTGGTCAGTAAAAAAAAACAAAAAACACACCTCCCTGATGAAATGCACCGATAACGCACCCATGTTAAGTTTTTGATGCATTTTTTTATTCACATGACCTATGAAAAACCATAACCTGGTAAAATTGTTGCAAATTCGTGACAGAATTGTGTGCATTTTCGGTGCGATTATCGGCACCTTTTTCTCTTGTCGACAAAATGCCAATAACACCATTTTCAGCCGATATGTTTCAGCAGCCGAGATTTCGGTGCATCTCTAGTGTAGTCTTACCTTTTTCAGTAGAAGCAATCTCCAAATTTTCTGTTATATATGAGATGAGACTGTACAGTGGAGCTGCAAGATTCTGGCCAAAATGAGAATCACGATTTTTTTGCTTAGAATAAAGATCAAGATTGTCGCGGCGTAACATCTTACTTGTACAAAAAAAATTGGGCTAACAGAACTGTTTGGTTTTTTTATTTTTTGAAAATGTTATCTCTCCCAAAAAATTGCACTTGAAAGACCACTGCACAAGCACTGTGTGACATAAAATATTGCAACAACCGCCATTTTATTCTCTAGGGCAGAGGTGTCAAACTGGCGCCCCTCCAACTGTTGCAGAACTATAATTCCTATGAGGCATTGCAGGGCTCACAGTTACAAGCATGACTCCCACAGGCAGAGGCATGATGGGACTTGTAGTTCCGCAACAGCTGGAGGGCTGCCAGTTTGACATCCCTGCTCTAGAGTATCTCCTAAAACAAAAATATATAATGTTTGGGGGTTCTAAGTAATTTTCTAGCAGAAAATACTGGATTTTTACTTGTAAGCAACAAATGTCAGAAAAGATTTAGTCTTTAATTGGTTAACCACTTGAATACCAGGCACTTGGGACACTTCCCGCCCAGACCAATTTTCAGCTTTCAGTGCTGTTGCGATTCGAATGATAATTGCGCGGTCGTGCGACGCTGTACCCAAGCAAAATTTTTATCATTTTGTTCCCACAAATAGAGCTTTCTTTTGGTGGTATTTGATCACACCTGTGGTTTTTATTTTTTGCGCTATAACAAAAAAAAGACCAAAAATTTGGAAAAAAAAAAACATTTTTCTTTGTTTCTGTCACAAAAATTTGTATAAAGTACATTTTCTCCTTCACTGACGGGCACTGACGTGGCTACACTGATGGGCACTGATGAGGCTACACTGATGAGGTGGCACTGATGAGGCAGTACAGATTGGCACTGATGAGGTGGCACTGATGAGGTGGCACTGATGAGGTGGCACTGATGAGGTGGCACTGATGAGGTGGCACTGATAAGGTTGCACTGATGATGGGGCAAATATGCAGCACTGATGGGCGGAACTGACAAGCAACACTGACGGGCACTGATACGTGGCACTGATATGCGGCACTGATGGACACTCCTAGGCGGCACTGATAAGTGGCACTGGGCACTGATAGGGGGCACTTTTAGGTGGCACAGGTGGGCAATTTTAGATGGCACAGGTGGGCACTGATAGCTGGCACAGGTGGGCACTGGTGCAACAAGCACTGTTAGGGATGGCACTGGCAGGCATCATATATGGGCATCCCTACAGTGCATAATATGGCCCTTACCTGGTGGTCTAATTGGGGCTCCCTGGTGGTCCTGGGCGGCCTCTGTACGATTTCCCTGGTGGTCCTGGGCGGCCTCCTTGCGATGTCCGGGGGGGGGGGGCTCCCTGGTGGTCCTGATGTGGCTCCCTGGTGGTCCTGATGTGGCTCCCTGGTGGTCCTGATGTGGCTCCCTGGTGGTCCTGATCTGGCTCCCTGGTGGTCCTGATCTGGCTCCCTGGTGGTCCAGTGGGGTGATCCTGAGGGTGGCTGCGCTGATAAACGTTCAGCGCAGCCCCCCCCCTGTCAGGAGAGCAGCCGATCGGCTCTCCGCTGCTCAGGTCTGCAGACCTGAGCAGAGGAAAAGCCGATAAACGTCTCTTCTTATTTACACTGTGATCAGCTGTGATTGGTCACGGCTGATCACATGGTAAAAGGCTTCGGATCGAAGCCTTTTACTTCGGTCGGTAATGCGGTGGGTCAGACTGACCCACGGCACCACCGATCGCCGCGATGCACTTCCCCAGGGGCGCGAGATCGCGGATTATCCTGAGGACGTCAATAGACGTCCAGTCAGGATAGTGAAACACCCGCCCGGACGTCATTTGTCAATGCGCCAGGCGGGAAGTGGTTAAACTAAACTCTCCTATACATAGGAGTTCATTCCTTTGATAACTAGAAACATTGTATATCTTTGCTTCTTTTATCAGCATTGATCTCAGACTTTGCAGCCTGCCCAGATAGGAGAGACACAAGTCACTCTGACCTAGAAAAAGGTTCCTGGGGAGGCTTCAGGCGACTTGCATTGACTTCTATTAGTCAGGTCACGCTGATTCACCCCGCAAGTCGGACTCCATTAACTGCACTGAAAATCGCGGTAATGAGGGGTGGTGGTGGGGGGGGGATCGAATCGAGATCGCAATTTTATTAAGATTAATCGTGCGTGCAGCTCTACTGTGCAGTAAATAGTTATATCATGCCTTAAAATTGTATGCCTACACAACAGTAAAAAAAAACTACAATACCCGAAATTGTCCACAGGCACCACTAGAGCTCATCAGTTTGGAGTCAACAAGTAAATGATGGCCCTAGAAGATGCATTCTTTTATTGCATTGCACCGTTGTCTTTGACACATCTGTGTACCCCATGCACACGTTTGTTTATGCGTGGGGCTTTTACACTTTTAAATGTATTTTATGTTACATTTTTATGTTTAAAATTCTACTTTATTGCTGTCACAAGGAGATTGGCAAGACTTCCATGTGATGGCATGTTTAGACTAACAGGTACTCTATATGGCAGCAGTCCATGTAATGGCATATTTAAACTGACAGGTAATGGCAGTCTTAATGGCAGCAGTCAGGGGTCTGATAGGCAGCCCATAGATTAATCATTTTTTTCTTTCAACCACCGGGTCTAGAACTGAATCACTTCTATTTGAAAGCTGACTCTTTGTAACATTAATGTTTATTTGCTGTAACTGGTGAGCCATAATATGTTGGCATTTTAAAGAGTTAAAAAATCCCATCAGGCACACAGGGACATTGTGAAAATGTGTCATCTGTTCTAAAGAGTTTAAACTGCCTTGCTTCCTGAAAACAGAAAGCTAGCTTCAGAATTCCAGTAAACTACTGTGTGGCTGGTGAGAGGTAGCAATCAGCTGTCACAAAGTCTCTCAAAACATTTGACTCATCTTATGTACAGATACCTAAAAATAAGCAAGGAATATGTGAAATGAAGAGTTTGTGAGCCATCCATCTGTTTTATAGACAGGAATTCTCACTGAAGGAACATGCACACTAAGACATTTGCTTCTCTATCTGGAACATCTATTTGCATGTCTGTTCTATATTAATATGTTTAAATATAGGTAGAGCCAAATGTACTTTTCTTATCCACATATTTTGCTTTTTTGACATACAAGAATTCCTTCTCGGGTAACCATGTATTGTCATTACAGGTGTCAACCCTTCAAGCCTGGGTGTGGTGGTAATGCAGCTGAATGTACCCAATGGTCCACAGACAACATCACAGAACCCACCAGTAGTACAATGGAACCATTGCAAATATTTTGGTGTTGACCAAAGGGGTCAGAAACCGGAGCACCTGTATGCTGCAGATGCCAGCACTCAGGTAGGAAGAATAACTCACAGGATTTTATTGTAACCTGCAACCAAGGAGGAAATGCCATCTAGTTTCTACATAGCATGTGTCCTTTAACCACTTTGGCTCTAGAGCAAAGTTTTTTTTTTATTTTTTGCACACACGTAAAAAAATGTTAATTTTTGGCAATAAAATGACTTAAACCCACAGAACATTATATATTTTCTGAAAGCAGAGGCCTTGTAGAATGAAACGATGATGGTTGCACATTTTTATCACAATGCTTGCACATCTGTTTAACACAACTTTTAAAGAAAACATAATAAAACAAATTTTAATGCAAACACACCCAATATAATACCCATTATTTTGATAAAATATAAAATACAGTTGCGTCAAGTAAATGGATACCTAACATTCCAAGCCTTAAAATTGCATGTGCCTGTGATATTGCAAAAGTTTAGGAACCCCTGACAATTTCCATGATTGTCATTAATAAATATTTGGGTGTTTGGATCAACAATTTCATTTTGATCTATCAAATAACTGAAGGACACAGTAATATTTCAGTAGTGAAATGAGGTTTATTGGATTAACAGAAAATGCGCAATATGCATCAAAACATAATTAGACAGGTGCATAATTTTGGGCACCCCAACAGAAAAATAACATCAATATTTAGTAGAGCCTCCTTTAGCAGAAATAACCGCCTCTAGATGCTTCCTATAGCCTGTAATGAGTGTTTGGATTCTGGATGAATGTATTTTGGACCATTCCTCCTTACAAAACATCTCCAGTTAGTTAGGTTTGATGGTTGCCGAGCATGGACAGCCCTCTTCAGATCACCCCACAGATGTTTAAGGATATTCAGGTCTGGGAACTGGGATGCCCATTCCAGAAAATTGTACTTGTTCCTCTGCATAAATGCCCGAGTAGATTTTGAGCAGTGTTTTTGGTCGTTGGCTTGTTGAAATATCCAGCCCCAGCGTAACTTCAACTTTGTGACTGATTCCTCAACATTATTCTCAAGAGTCTGCTGATATTGAGTGGAATCCATGCGACCCTCAACTTCAACCAGATTCTCATTACCGGCACTGGCCACACAGCCCCACAGCATGATGGAACCTCCACCAAATTTTACTGTGGGTAGCAAGTGTTTTTCTTGGAACGCTGTGTTCTTTTACCGCCATGCATAACGCCCCTTGTTATGACCAAATAACTCAATCTTTGTTTCATCAGTCCACAGCACCTTATTCCAAAATGAAGCTGGCTTGTCCAAATGTGCGTTTGCATACCTCAAGCGACTCTGTTTGTGACGTGTGTGCAGAAAAGGCTTCTTTCCCATCACTCTCCCATACACCTTCTCCCTGTGCAAAGTGCACTGAATTGTTGAACAATGCACAGTGACACCATCTGCAGCAAGTTGATGTTGGAGGTCTTTAGAGGTGGTCTGTGGGCTGTTTTTGACCGTTCTTACCATCCTTCGCCTTTGCCTCTCCAATATTTTGTGTGGCTGCCACTTCTGGCCTTAACAAGAACTGTGCCTGTGGTCTTCCATTTCCTCACTATGTTCCTCACAGTGGACACTGACCGCTTATATCTCTGCGATAACTTTTTGTAGCCTTCCCCTAAACCATAATGTAGAACAATCTTTGTTTTCAGGTCATTTGATAGTTGTTTTGAGACCCCCATGTTGCCACTCTTCAGAGCAGAGTCAAAGAGAACAACAACTTGCAATTGGCCACCTTAAATATCTTTTCTGATGATTGCATGCACCTGTCTATGAAGTTCAAGTCTTAATGAGCTCACCAAACCAATTGTGTGTTCCAATTAATCAGTGCTAAGTAGTTACAGATATTCAAAACAACAAAATGACAAGGGTGCCCAAATTTATGCACCTAATTCCGTTTTGATGCATATTGCACATTTTCCGTTAATGCAATAAACCTTATTTCACTACTGAAATATTTCTGTGTCCTTCAGTTATTTGATAGATCAAAATGAAATTGTTGATCCAAACACCCAAATATTTATAAATGACAATCATGGAAATTGTCAGGGGTTCCTAAACTTTTGCATACAACTGTACATGCTGCATCACTTTTACTTTGAAACCAGGAGGCGGCTGTAGAAACTGAGCACACTAGCAGCCATCATACGTTGTCGTTTACTGGGGTTATGGCTGAAGCGTTTTTTTTTTTTGTTGTTGTTTTTTTCAGCCAGCTGCTGGCTTTCTCATGAAAGACATCCAAGTGGCTGAATAGCCACTGGATCTCTTTTCGAAGTGGTGGGAGGGGACGTTGGCACGCCCAACAAACGATCAGACAGTGCAGCCAGCTGGGCACAGAGGCAGCGAGAGACTAGATTGTTTCCAATTGCCTCTATGGCCATGGAGGACCAGAGCGATGTCATGGCGTCGCTTAAGATCTAGGGCGGAAGTAAACTTTTTTTTTTTTTTTTTTTCTTTGATCTTTTGCTTTTAAAATTAAAGGCGCGATTTGGGGGTCTTTTTGATTCCAGATTTCTTCATAAACAGGACCTTTCATCCTTATTTTTATTACAAGGTATATATACATTCCTTGTAATAGGAATAAAAGCGATCAAAATAAAGTAAAAGTACAGTGTAAAAATAACAAATAAAATAATAAAGTGCCCCCATCCCTCTGTGCTTGCGTGCAGAAGTGAACTCTACATACTGTAAATGTGCTAGCACATCAAACTCACCCTTCCCCCTCAGACTGACAATGCTTCTGTCCAAAGGTGCTCCTGTGCTCCCACATCTAGAGTGGCGACAATCCTGGTGTTCCTGGCCAGATCACCAGGTGAACATGGAGGGAAAAATCCTAAAAAAGAAAACTAATGCAGCCACCACAAATAATAATTGACAAGCTGCAATATATTATATATTTTTTGTTTTGTGTTTGATACCGGTATATGTTGGTTTCTCTTACGTTCACTGACAGACACAGCCCTTCATTGACAAGTGGGGTTTATGAATTTATGTAAAAAAATCTGCGCATACAAATCAATACACAAATTAATAAAATTCAACCGTTCTAAAAGCTGCTGTACGTAATATCCTACACTTGGACTTTTAAATATAAATATCAACATGTACAGCGCTATAAAAAGTCCATATATGAAGATAGCAGAGAAGAAAAAGTCCCAGCCTCAGTGCAAGAAACAGGAAACTCTTGTGTCACACAACACCGTTTGCACTACGCTCTTACCCCAGAGTGTGTGACCCCCTGGATAAGAGCGGTCAATCACACTAATTAAATCAAGCAGGATGATATGAGTGCTGGATGCCTTTTCAACTACTGCAGAAATGTCCATTCACCATCAAATAGACTTGTAAGAAGGAGCTCTCCCACAGTTGTTATCCTCCAGGGTGTGAATACTCCCAACAAGCCACCACATGGAAGTAAAAAGCCTCACAAAGAGTAGTAAAAGCCAACACTTTAATATGCTTTAAAAGTTACACTCACATGTATACAGCAAGTTAACAGCATCCGAACGTTCCGCCAGGAACAAAAATGGCCGCGATGGGCCGCGCTTGCGCAGTAACGTGGTGGGCGTGTGTGCGTGGCTCCAACCGGTTTCGTCACATCTGACGTCATCAGGGACACGCCCACACACCCTCACCAAGTACATATATACCCCTCGCCTCCCAGGGAAGGGCCAATCAGAGTTTTTGTCCAATCAAAAGATCTTAACTAATTTACATACTCAAGATCACCCTGAGTCACATGACAAAAACAGCCCATAAGTAAATCCCACCAATACAATGGCGGCAGATGTATTACTAGAAGGTGACGAAGGCAATAAGATGCAATAGATAGAGCCCCCCAGTGTTCAAACAAGGGAACTGAAACTAATATAAAGTCGATTTTAGGCTAGGAAACCATCTGATAGGCCATCCCCGAATTGACCAGGAGTGCACAATAGTTTTTAAAGTTCATAACAATACCCAACATATAGGATGCAATAGTTATAACCCCCTAGTGTTCAAACAAGGGAACTACAACTAATAAAAAGTTGATTTAGACTATAAAAATTAGAAAACCATCTAATAAGCCATCCCTGAACTAACCAGGAGTGCATAATACTTTTAAAAATTCATAACAATACCAAACTTATTAGAACATAAATTAAATGAATAGACTTAATGAGATGTGTAGGACAACAGTGCAAAAAATATGACATAAGGAACATTTTACCATAAAAAGGGGGGAGAGAAAAGGGGGACTAACCATTATTAACCTCCCTGGCGGTATGATTCTGTCTGGAATTTTGTTCCAAAAGCGGTACAATTATTTTGCATGAAAATTTGGCGTTTTATATTGTAGGCCTGTAATTCTTAGGAATAACTCACTTAAATCTGTCCAAACAAGAGTCTAGTAGACATCCCGGGTATGAAAAAGTTAGAAAAATGAAATCATAAATTATAATATAATAAATAACTAAAAATAATTATCAAAAATAATAATATAATAGTAATAAAATGTATGCAATAATGTAATCAAACCAAAAACGCATAAATTTGCTCAGTTGCAGAATTGTCGCTATCGTCACTTTCAGTTGCTGATGATAAATTTCCCCAAAAATCAGTATCACTCAATTCTGCAAATGATTCTTATTTACTATCGCTGTTTTCTAGCCGATCAAAAACCACTTTTGACGCAAAGGGACACTTTTTGGTTGCTATGGACATTCTCATGTTTCCAGGCAGAAAGAATGACATTTATTATATAAAAGTGCATGCAGGGCTCTGGGCAAGCCACTAGGGACAAAGGGGATGTGAAATGTTTTCATACAGTAATGTAATCTATAAGATTACAGTGTACTGTATGTACTGTGTGTGTTTAACTTTTTGAATTTCCCGCCGGTGTCCGTCCCCGTGCGACGCGACGCTCGCAGGGAACGGAGCCCGGCACACAGGAATCATCTGGCCGCGGGGAGACAAGCTGACACCGCGGGAGGACATCGCTGGATCCAGGGGACAAGGTAAGTAACATTGCCTGGATCCAGCGATGCAATCCCGAGTGTGGCTCGGGGTTACCGCTCTTGGTACTGAAATTCCACCCCGAGCCACACTCGGGAATACCGCCAGGGAGGTTAATGAAACCATTAATGTCCCACTCAATATTCAAACTGAAGGGTGAGTAACTCTTCAATCTAAAAATCCACCCGATTTCAGCCTGAGAAATAATCCTTTTGGCGTCTGCTCTCCTCCAATGAGGGGTACATTTTTCCAGACCTATAAAAATAGTGCCCGTTGGGTCCCTCCCATGTTTCAAATCATAGTGTCTGGAAACCCCTTTTTTATATTACAAATATGTTCGCCCAATGTCGTGGACAGGCTACGCGTAGTTCTTCCCACGTAGTCCAATCCACATGGGCACTTAATGAGGTATACCACATTTCGAGTGTGGCAAATGATACAAGATTTAATCATATAGGTCTTCCCGGTAACAGAAGAGGAGAAGGAGTCAACTCTCCTCCCCCTCAGGGCATTATGCTCACAGGCTTTACAATGCCTACAAAAATAATACCCCTTCAATTCCCCAAAAAAGGTAGGTCTCGAGGGGGGATCAGGAACATTCGGTGCCACCCGGTTACGTAGATTTCCAGAGCCCCTAAAAACCACCCCTGGTTTATCAGGAAGAGTGGGGCCCAGAATTCGATCATTTTTTAGGACTGGCCAATGTTTGGTCACTATCTTCTTAACCTAGTGATGTTGCATAGAATAGGTGGTTAAAAAGGTGGAGGTCCAGTCACGGAACTCCCTCACTCGGGGCACATCTTCACGAACCAAACATTCCCTATCTTGATGTTCCACCTCACAGATAATACGATCCAAGTCGTCTTTGTTGTACCCTTTTTCCGAAAATCTTCTTCTCAAAATCTGGGCCTCCTTACGGAAATCATAGAAACATAGAAAAGTGACGGCAGAAAAAGACTCAGTAGTCCATCGAGTCTGCCCCTTTTTATTTATTTATTATTATTTTTTTTACATTAACCTTGTTGTCTGACTATAGATTTATGTTTATCCCAAGCATGTTTGAAGCCATTTACTGTTGACTGTCTCACAACCTCTGTTGGTAGTTTATTCCAATCATCAACCACCCTTTCAGTAAAATAATACTTTCTAAGATTAGTTTTGAACCTCCCCCCAGTTAGTTTGAGGTCATGTCCCCGTGTTCTTGATTTTGGTTTCATATTGAAAAGACTGCCCTCCTGAACCTTATTCACCCCCTTGATGTATTTAAAGGTTTCAATCATGTCTCCCCTCTCCCTTCTTTCCTCCAGACTGTACATATTAAGTGCCTGAAGTCGCTCTTGATATGTTCTCCATCCTAGAGCAGTTCCTTCTTAATCAAAGGAACTGTCCCTTGGGGACCCCTGAAATCCAAGCTGGATGATGGCACGAATCAGTAGGAATATAACTATTCCGGTCCGTGTTTTTGAAAAAAGTGGTGGTAGTTGGGGTATCCCCCAAAGATTTGATGTTGAGATCCAAAAAATGTATTTCAGATGCGCTAATCTCATAAGTGAGGGTGGTACTCCTATTGTTCAAATTAAGGAAATCAAGGAACTTACTAGCCGATTCCCTATCACCCTCCCATATGAGAATAATGTAATCTATGAAGCGTCTCCAAAATATTAACTCAGGCCTATGACGACCCAGGACTACCACCTCCTCCCATTTTGACATGAAGAGGTTAGCCATACTGGGGGCAAATTTAGCCCCCATGGCTACCCCCTTCTTCTGGAGGTTGAAGGAGCCCTGACACCAAAAGTGGTTGTGGGACATTACAAAATTTAAAAGGTCTAGAATAAACTGTTTTTGCAGACAAGGAATCTGAGGGTCCTGTGACAGAAAATGTCTCACCGCATCCAACCCCAATTCATGAGAAATTGAAGTATAAAGCGATGAGACATCCGCTGTAATCAATAGATAGTTCGATTGCCACTGTATATCCTTTAGCAAATTAATGATCTACCTGGAGTCCCTCAAATATGAGGGTGTGCCCATCACCAGCGGCTGGAGAAAGAAATCAATATACTTCCCCACTCGTGAAGTAACAGAGTCTATGCCGCTGATGATGGGCTGCCCTGGAGGTGACTCCAGGCTCTTGTGGATCTTAGGCAAGCAATACAAAGTTGGTAGCCTCGGGGCCAGGGGAACCAGAAATTGGGCCTCTTTCTTATTGAGGATATCCAGGCTCTGTCCTTCCCTCACCAGCGATTTGAGCTCTTTCTTATATTTATTGACCGGGTCACTTCCCAACATGACATATGTGTCCGAATCAGACAGAACCCTGGAGACCTCACTTTGATAAGCGTCCTTATCTAGAACCACTATGGCGCCCCCTTTATCCACAGAGCGGATCACAATGTCCTTTCTCTCACATAATTCGGTAATGCCTGTCTCAATATCTCTATCCATCCTAACCTTGCGATATTTCAGGGAATCCAAATCCTTAAGGACAAGACTATTAGGAGGATTGAACAGTGAAGCATTGCTCAAATTCGAATGTCTGATATTCGTCCCTGAGACACCCCGATCCTTCACAGGATTGGACAAAAAATATCGTTTTATATTAAGCTTTCTAACAAATTTTTGAACATCAATAAAGGTTTAGAATTTGCTAATATTTCGGGGTGGGGCATATTTCAATCCCTTCCCCAAGGTAATCAACTCCTTTTTAGAGGGATTTTTACCACTCAGATTTATAATCCCTTCGGTATTTACACTCTGCGTCTTTTTGGCGTGAAGACGCCTCCCCCCTCTGGTCCCTCTCTGGCGTCTATATTCCGTTTGTACCCTGCCTTGGGGGCCCACTGAAAATCCCTCTGGTTCTGACCCACTCTCGGGCTATCAGGGGGATAATTATATGGATAATGATCCCTTTCCCAGGCACCATCAGTTTTATTATGCCTAGTGCAAGGAGTTAGACCTGGGACCTGCGGTTCCACAGAATGTTCTTTCTTTGGAAGCTTCTGATTGAAGACTGCTATCAAGTAGCCGGCTGGGGCATAGAGGATATCTCGAATCCTGAACTTTCCCTTAGCACTGGCGGGGTCCGCCGCATCGTCCCGTTCCGCGCGGGAGGCCAGTGGGTGACCCCCACTTGCGCCCACTGTCCGGGCTCTGCTCACGTCCAGGGGCGCTTGGACGGCAGCATCCCTCTCCCGGATGGGAGGAAGGTCTGCAACCGGGTGGCTACCCGCTACGCCTGTCGGATTGGTGAGTGACCCCCCTCTTTCTCCCCACCCCCCCGGGGTGCGGAGAGGCTGTGGAGGGTTCCTGGGGCTACAGATCACCGTGGGTGTCTTTGCTCTGGGTCGCTCCCCTCCTACACCCCTTCCCCCGCACCGCACCCAGCGCTTTCAGAGCCGCCAGGCGGCGATCCGCCGCCATTTTGCCGTAGCCATGGCCATTTTGTGGGCTATTTTAACCTCTAGTGTCGGATCGGCGGCCATTTTGCCGTAGTCGCGGCCTGTGTAATAGGCTTTGGCCTCTTGTGACCGCTTGGCGGCCATGTTTGATGTGCCTGTGGATGAAAAAGGTGCGGACGCCGCCGCTTCTAAACTCTTTCACTCTGGACAGCGTGGATGGCACGTGGCAGCGCAGGCTCCTGATTGGCGGCAGGCACTCCTACTGGGACGCAGAGCTGAAAGGGCAATCACTAACAGCAAGTATAGCTGGGGTGCTGGTAGCGGTGGGTGCAATCCTCCTGGCTGTCTCCCGGTTGATCTGTGGGGGTGTCAGGGCCTTTTTTGGCCTGTCAGTGTCCGGTGGCGCAATGGCGGCTGAACCTGTGGGTCCTTCCAAGGAGGAGTCGGATGAAGCGCAACCTGCTCTGGGACCTGTAGTCCCCCTGGATCAGCTAAGATCCCTATTGGGGGAATTTTTTCCTCGGGAGGTGCCATGTAGTGCTAAGGGGGTGTCTAAAATGCGTCCACCCCCCCCTCCTTCATCGGGGGAGGACTCTGAACCGGAAGGGGCCTCGGTGGTCATGGGGACCCCCGTGGGGCTCTCGGATGATGAACGGGAGCCCTCGGATGGCGAGGAAGACCAGGGGGCCTCGGCAGCGCGCAAACGGGCGCTTGTTGCCACCTTGATCGCCAATATCCGTGCGTCCCTGCGACTGGACCAAGCCGGGGAGTCGCAGGAGTCTGCACTGTTTGTGGGTCTTTTAAGCCACATAGGTCCCCTAGGGCTTATCCCTATTGTCAATTCTTTGACCAGCTGTTCTATAAGGTATGGCAGCGTCCACAGAATTCCTTTGTTTTGCCCAAACGTTTCGCTGTACGCTATCCCTTTGAGGATAGTTTTGTGAAGAAGTGGGCATCACCCGCAGTGGACCCTCCGGTGGCTCGCCTGAATAAGGCAATGACCATCCCCTTGGAGGGGTCATCCTCTTTTAAGGATCTGGCTGATAGGCGGACGGAGGCGGTATCCAAGGCACTGTTCTTGTTGGCGTGGTCGGCCATGGTGGCGCAACACCTTACCGAGTGTGCGACTGAGTTGCACAATGAGGCGTGTCAGCGAGCAGACCATCTGATATAGGGTCTTCGGTACTTGTGTGACGCAGCTTTGGACCTGCTTCCCATGCTTTCTAAGATGTCTGTTTTCGCAGTCATTATTAGACGGGTGCTGTGGTTACGCTGTTGGTCGGGTGACCACGCGTCTAAGAAGGGCCTCGCGGATCTCCCCTTTCAGAGTGGTCGGCTCTTTGGGGCACAATTGGATGCAATCATTAAAGATTTCACCGGAGGAAAGAGTACTTTCCTCCCGGAGCCCAGGCGGCGGGAGTTCCGCCGTAAGCAGGGTCCTGCTTCTTCGGGTCAGAAGAGGTTTTTTTGTGCGCCCGGTGCAGCGGGCAAGGACTCGAGGCCCGGCAAGTCTGTCTTGGGATCCGGTGAACGGCCCTGGCAGCGCAAGAGTGAAAAGGCGGAGGATAAGTCCTCCTCCGTATGATGGGTTGCCCCCGCCCGTTTCTCGGGTGGGGGGCCGACTTCTGGGGTCCGCAGACAGGTGGACTGCCCGCATTTCCGACCGATGGGTGCAGGAAGTGGTGTCCTTCGGATACAGGATAGAGTTCAGCACTCTACCCCCAGACAGGTTCTTCCCATCGAACTTGCGACTCCCTCAGGGATGTCGAGAGGCTCTCCTAGGGGCTGTTCAGACGCCCTCCGAACAAGGGGTGATTGTGCCGGTACCTCCGTTGTAAAGGTTCCGCGGCTTCTATTCAAACCTCTTTGTGGTGCTCAAAAAGGGTGGGGTCAGGCCAGTTCTGGACCTGAAAGCGCTAAACCACTTTGTGAAGGCGCGAACGTTCCGGATGGAATCTGTCCATTCGGTCGTGGCCGCCCTGCACCAAGAGGACTTCATGGCGTCTCTGGATATCAGGGATGTGTATCTTCATGTTCCCATTTGTCCCCGGCACCAGCGCTTTCTGCGATTTGCGGTGGGGGATCTACATTATCAATTTGTGGCACTTCCCTTCAGTCTGGCCTCGGCTCCTCGGGTGTTCACCAAGCTGGTGGCTCCGGTGCTGGTTCTATTGAGGCAGAGAGGCATTGCGGTAGTAGCATACCTCGACTACTTGCTCCTGCGGGCGGAGTCTGCTTTGGCCCTGGAGAAGAACGTGGCTATCACCATGGCCTACTTGAAGGACTTCAGCTGGCTGATCAACCTGCAGAAGTCGACGTTGACCCAGTCTTGTCGACTGGAATATCTGGGTCTAATTTTGGACATGGAGCAGGCGAAAGTGTTCTTACCTCCGGCCAAGTTACTAACGCTGCAAGCAGCGGTGCGAACCTTGCTGTCATGCCAGTGGTCCTCCTTACGGTTCTGTATGCGGGTGTTGGGGCTCATGGTTTCAGCCTTCGAGGCGATACCTTACGCGCAGAGTCACACTCGGCTCCTGCAGCGTGCGATTCTGTCAAGGTGGGACAAGTCTCCGCTGTCTCTGGACGGGCTGATCAGATTGGATCATCGGACCAGAGGATCGTTGACCTGGTGGCTTCGGGCCTCTGCTCTAACGTTGGGGAAGTCGTTTCTTCCCCTGAACTGGTCGATAGTCACGACGGACGCCAGTCTATCGGGCTGGGGGGGGGGTCCTGGGGCAGCTGTCTGCTCAGGGCCGTTGGTCGGCGCAGGAATCCCGCCTTCCAATAAATGTGCTGGAGCTGAGGGCAATCAGGCTCTGCCTCTCCCACTGGACGGTAAGGGTGCGCGGCCTCCCGGTTCGGTGTCAGTCAGACAACGCCATGGCTGTGGCGTACGTGAACCATCAGGGCGGAACAAGGAGATCGCCAGCGGCCGCGGAAGCAGCCCTCATTCTACGTTGGGCAGAACTTCACATGCTGGCAATCTCCGCCATTTACATTCCGGGCGTAGAGAAGTGGCAGGCAGATTTTTTCAGTCGCCAGACGCTGGATCAGGGGGAATGGTCCCTACATCCAAAGGTGTTCCGCCAGATTTGCCACAAGGGGGGCACACCAGACGTGGACCTCATGGCGTCCAGGTTCAATCACAAGGGGCAGAACAAGGGACCCGTTGGCGGTCGCCACGGACACGTTGGTAGCGCCTTGGGGTCGGTACCGGCTCCTGTACGCCTTCCCTCCCATCAAGCTTCTACCACAGCTACTGCGCAGGGTAGAAGTGGAGGGGATTCCGATAATCCTGATAGCTCCTGATTGGCCTCGGCGCCCTTGGTATGCCGACGTGGTGCGGATGGTGACAGATGTTCCCTGTGTCTTCCGCTGCGCGAAGATCTGCTGTCGCAGGGACCCATCCTGCACCCTGCTTTACCCTCGCTGGCTTTGACTGCTTGGCTATTGAGTCCCAGGTGTTGAGGGATGGGGGGTCTCTGACTCCGTTATCCCTACCATGCTTAAGGCGCACAAGTGTACTTTAGCCAAAATTTATCATCGCACCTGGAAGGCCTATATTGCCTGGTGTGAGGCGGGGGGTTGGAACCCCCGCTCTTACATTGTGTCCAGGGTTCTGGCTTTTTTGCAGCAGTGCCTGGATAACAAATTGGCATTGAGTACTCTCAAGGGTCAGATTTTGGCTCTGGCGATTCTTTTTCAACGGCCTTTGGCGTCACATTCGTTGATACGCACATTTGTACAGGGTGTACGCCATGTGGCTCCTCAGATACGGTCGCCTGTGGCGCCGTGGGATTTGAATTTGGTACTTTCTGTACTGCAGAAACCGCCATATGAGAAAATCGGGGATATTCCCCTACAATTGCTGTCGCAAAAAGTGGCTTTCTTGGTGGCCATTACATCCGCTAGGCGGGTGTCTGAGTTGGCAGCGTTGTCCTGTACCTCTCCTTACTTGGTCCTTCATAAGGACAAGGTGGTCTTGCGACCTTCCCCTTTGTTTCTACCGAAGGTGGTCTCCTTTTTCCACCTTAATGAGGATATTGTTCTCCCTTCATTATGTCCGCACTCGTCGCATCCCAAGGAATTTGAGTTACATTCTTTGGATGTCTTGAGGGCTTTGCGGGTGTATTTGGCGGCTACAGCTTCTTTTCGGAAGTCTGATGCGTTGTTTGTGCTGACGGAAGGACCGCGCAAAGGGTTGGCGGCCTTGTCGGCTACTGTTTCCTGTTGGATCAGACAGACTGTGACTCATGCGTATACTGTTCGGGGCAAGGTCCCTCCTTTTCCAGCCACGGCTCATTCTACCAGGGCAGTTAGTACTTCCTGGGCTTTCAGACACCAAGCTTCGGTGTCCCAGGTGTGCAAGGCAGCTACTTTGGGCCTCGGTGCACACTTTTGCTAAGTTTTATAAAGTTGATGTGTCAGCATCTGCGGATGCTGTTTTTGGCCGTAAAGTTTTACAGGCGGCGGTGTAGGCGCGGCTGGCGCCTCCTGAGAGGATTCTGTTGGGTACAGTTGTTGTTGTTTACCCACCCCTCTTGAATGACACTGCTTTGGGACATCCCCACTTGTCAATGAAGGGCTGCGTCTGTCAGTGAATGTAAGAGAAAAAGGGATTTTATTAAGAACTTACCGTAAAATCCTTTTCTCTGAGTTCACTGACAGACCCAGCACCCACCCCTCTGTGTTGCATTTGTACGGCTTGTTACGAACTGATATGCTATACAGAGCAGGGGGGTTATATGCTGTAGTGAGGACGGCCCCCTGGGAGGGGTCAGCTTGCTTTTTTTCTATTTGCCTAGTCTACTCCTGGTAGGATGTGCATAAACCCCACTTGTCAATGAAGGGCTGCGTCTGTCAATGAACTCAGAGAAAAGGATTTTACGGTAAGTTCTTAATAAAATCCCTTTTTTTGTGCTGTGCAGACCTAAGTGTTTGCTTAAATCAAGCAGTGGTAATGTCATGTCTATGAATACAT
>BLSH010167824.1:1019195-1039130 GCA_018402905.1 Glandirana rugosa | reverse complement strand
TACATTTTTTTTTTTTTTCTATTTTTTTTTTTAGTACGTATAATGACTCAAAAAAAAAAAAAAAAATTGTGACCGATATCCTTATTTAGAATTACATAAGTATCTCTTTTTTTCTATTTGCCTAGTCTACTCCTGGTAGGATGTGCATAAACCCCACTTGTCAATGAAGGGCTGCGTCTGTCAATGAACTCAGAGAAAAGGATTTTACGGTAAGTTCTTAATAAAATCCCTTTTTTTGTGCTGTGCAGACCTAAGTGTTTGCTTAAATCAAGCAGTGGTAATGTCATGTCTATGAATACATTAAGATTTATTCCTATAGCCAGTGTTAAAAAAAAAAAAAAAAACTCAGTAATATGCATGATTTTTTTTTTTATCTTTTTTTTTTTTTTACATCAGGCCAGTAATCTTATGAACAGCCCTATTACATCTCCAGCACAGTCACCAACGCCTTCTCCGGGCTCTAACATGAACAGTGTCTGCACTGGACTATCACCACTATCTGTCATTCCTCAGTTTCCCCGACCTGTTGGCCCTACGCAAGGTATGTTTCACTACTGACACCTTAATTGTATTGTGACCAACCTATATGTAAAAATGTAAAAACCTGCTGTATTTGCGTGTGTATTTCGTGCATATTAATTTTTCTGTTTTTATTAATTTTTTTAGGCGATGCCCGATATTCTTTGCTTGGACAACCACTTCAGTACAACCTTTCCGTCTGTCCCCCGATACTGCACAGCCAGCCCCCCTATTCTGCACAACTGGTACAGTTTGATTGGCATGGGAAATGTAGCTTTAAGGTGCATTTGTACTCGCGTAACGTTTTTTGTTTTGTTTTTTTTACTTGGTTTTTAAAGTACACTTGTGGAATCTTTTCAACTGCAGCAATATTTGAGTGTGCTGAGAAGCCAAGCAAGTGTAATTGTCGTAATGCAGATACTTAACATTTTTTTTTCCCATCCTAAACCCATTTTCTTTTATGATTAGATAATAATTGGATTTTTGCTAGTGTCCAAGGAACATGGATGTCTTTCTCTGCACTTGAGAAAAGTCTAATCTCTTTGTTAGCCACTGGTCTTTTCTTTTTCTTTCAAGCTTGCTTCTACATCGCTGCTGAGTTGGTCTCAATATATGCGGCTATCCAAGTTGGCCTGTCCTAAGCCTGAATTTGGAGCGCTATACCAGGACCCCTTTGGACTGGGTGATTGCAGAGCTAGCCTGGAATGTGACTTACCGGCATTGGGCTGTGCATCAAGACACTTCCAAATCTGTGTGTACTGTGAAAGTTGGCTGCAGAGCACACTCCAGGTCCAGAGCCATGGCAGAGCTCCATGTGTAACCCCGTCTCTGAAGATGTACTGGGGAGACCACTGAGTGCAATTACAAAACCCCCCTTTCTACTAGTTTGACTGCAGAAGGGATTGACTCTGAGGGATTTCGTGCTGATTTTATCCACTGGGTGAAATGTTTTGTGAGATCTACTCTCCTGCTATTCGGCATTGAGCAAACCAATCTTGTTTACAGCAGATGACACCTGAAACTCATTTGTTTCTGCTGCTTACCTACGGTGACCTGGTCACTTTTAGCCACCTGACCCCACTTCTGATATTCAGCAACCAGTTTCTTCAGTACATGCGGTCTAGCTTTGTACCCAGGCAAAGTTGCATTCAGCCTTGCACCCCAACATGCCTGGTTCTAAACACAGGGCAGACAGTTCCTCTGTACCATGTCCCTCCAGCTCATACATTACTAACTGCTGCCAGCAGTGTGCCCCGAGGTGCTTGACACTGATGACCTAGAATTTTTTACCTCTGCTAGAATCTGTGCCATCCTCGGTCCGTCCTTAGCTTTATCAGACAACCCTATCCCTGTAATATTTCAGTGCAGTTAGGCTGGATTTCTATGAGTCAAATAGAGCATTTGATTGCTGAACCATAGAGGCCATAAGCCTACTTCCCCTGCAGTATCACTATCTGGTCTGCCTGTAGCCTTTAGCAACCTCTGAGCCCTCTGCCACCAAGGCTGTGACATTGGATTCCTTAAAGGATGATCCTACACAGGAGGAATTGCTGCCTTCTGCCATTATTTTAAAACATAGCTCTTGAGTCCTAATTCCCTGCTTCATACCACTTTAAAACTTAAGGATCAGCCCATAGCTTACAACGGTGCTGTCCTCCGGCTCCTTTAGGGCACCGAGACTGTTGAATCCTTTCTTGTGTACCTACTGTTCATGGAGACTGGAAGAACCCTGATAAGCTGTTTGTACCTCCCAAGTGTCAAACTTTGTACTCATTTGAAGAGGTCTTTAGTAAAAAGTGGCTGGCCTCTGTGTATCCGACAGTATCCTACCATCAAAGTGTTGACTTTCTCAGTCGAGGATGCAGATTTTTTTTTCTTTTTAAGAACCCCATTAACAAGCAACTAGAGGCCTTCTCTAGAACCCTGTTCTTTCTGGCAGGCCTTGCATTGCAACCCGTCCAGACCATGGCCTTTACTTTGCAAACTATAGCTGACTGGTCTAGGGCCATCAGAAGGGATGTCAACACTATGGCAATTGATCCCTTGGTCATATAGTGTTGGAGCTCATGCTCACAGCCTTGAACTACAGCGTGGATGGGTTATTAGAATCCTCCTGCCTGATCTAATTTATGAGTCTCTTTTCAGTTGACAAAAGTGCCCTTTAGCCAAAGTTTTGGATTGGGTAACCCACAGCACCTCTTTAGAAACTCTGTGAATACCCTCATCAAGGATGTCGCTGAAGGTAAAATAGTCTAGGTCTCAGCCTGGGAAGGCTCACTCCTCATTAGAATCCATTAAGAATGCCTTTTGTTACTCCCAGGCCTCAACTTTTAAAGCCAAATGTTGCTCACATTCTGCCCTTAAACCCTGGATGTCCAAGTTCCTCAGACCATCTGATAAGTATTTTGCAGCATGAAGGGGTGGGGGGGGGGCTTACAAAGTGGAGAGCCTGTGTTAACCTATATGGACTTTGGGCAACCAGCATCTGCAATGACTGGGTGCAAGAGAAAGTGGTTCCCAGGGGCTGCAAACTAGAATTTCACTCCCAAAACCCGTCCCCTAATTTCATCACTTTGATTGTACCTGCATTATCACACAGATTAGCAGATCTCAATGCAAGCCTAACATGTTTTTGGCCTGTCCTCTGCACCTTGGGTATTCATTAAAGTGCAGTCCTGGGGTAGCCTTGCTATCCTCTTAGGGTATTTCAATTACCTTCTTAGGGAACAGTGAGCATGGGATCTGGCTGTGAAAGTAGCCTTGCCTGTCCAGACATTGCAGAGGTTTAGCTGGATCTTAAACCCACAGAATTCAGTGCAGAAACTCACTCGTCACTTGGAATTTCTGGGTCTCATCCTAGACGAAACTCAGGCCAGTTTCTTTTCTTCCCTGAGGGAAACTTCAAACTTCTAGCTACCAGATTGGGTAGTCTGCCCATTCACTTCACCCTGAGGGTCCCAAATGGGGTGATGGCATCCTTGAACACAGTCCCATTTGCCCAGTTTCAATTCAGGCCATTCTGTCGCCTTGGAACAAGTCAGTCCAATCTTTGGACAGACCAATTCAACTGGCTCTGAAGACCAGGTTGTCACAGGCTTGGTGGCTCAGGAATTCTGCTCTGGATTTGGGAAAGCTTTCTTCTTGGTCTTTTGGGAGATCCCCAATGCAGATCTAGCCTTTAAGGCTGGAGAGGAATCCTGGGTACCCTGTCAGTGCAGGGGACTTGAATGTTGGGGGAAGCTGGTTTCTCAGTCAACATCTTGGAGCTTTGGATGATTTAATGGTGCCTACACCTGGAGAACTTCCAGAACCTGTGTCACAGCTGGGGGGACATTGAATGTGGACCTCTTCATCTTCAGGTTCAACAACAAACTGGACAGCGCTGCTGTAAACCTAAGTCTCCCTTCTGCTGTGGACATTCTGATGCTGGCACAGGAGCCCGTGTCTGCTCACGATCCACAAACACCAATGTAAACTGCAAACTGTTCTCCACTTATTGATGTGCCTTAATTGGACCTCAAATGGCATGACCGCATACAAAGTGCAGGGGAACAACTCCGACACTTTTTGCCACAATTGGCTTGGTCGTAAGGATTGTAGTTATCCTTCTTACTAAACCAATTGTGAAATAGATCAAGAAGGGGCAGTCCCTGGGCAGGGAAGCTTTTGTATGTTGTCATGCTATTTGTGTTTGCATAAAGGCACATAGAGAAGTCAACATCGGTGTGCGGCTGGTGTACTTTAACAAACTGGACAGGTTTATTCTGTAGATACAGGGATCATCTAACAAAAATATGGATGGATGCTCTGGTGGCTGTTTGGCATCAGTACTCCTTGGTCTACTTTATTTACTCCCCAAAACTCCTTTTCTGTTTCACAAGATTCAGATGGAGGACTAATGGTAATCATCCGTTTCAGGACTTGCCCAGGTGGATGTGGTACTTCGATCTGAAAAGACTCCTGGCAGATGTTTGCGCTCTTCCAGATCATCCAGATCTTCTGTCTGAAGGACAGATTTACCTTCCTGCTTCATGATCGCTGGCTTTAAGGGCATGGCAATTTGAAGCCCGGGTTCTGTAACTCAAGGGCATCACTAAATCAGTGATTCCCACAATGCTAAAAGCTAGTAAGATGTCTTACAAAGTCTACCAATGTACGTGACAGGCATACTTTGCTTGGTGCGAGGATAGAGGATTTCACTCCAGGAAAATCCAGGACACCATCCAGGACAATCATGCTAAATTAATTTTGTATAGTATATTGCATTGTATGTTACACTTTCTATATGTACAGGCAGTCCGCGGGTTACAAACAAGGTTCTGTAGGTTTGTTTGTAGGTTGAATTTGTGTCTTAAGTTGGTACTTTTTTTTTAAGTATATCTCCAGCCAACAAAAAAAAAAAAAATTATATTTCTTGGATAGAATAGGAAAGGGTTAACACCCCTGTAAAGTTTGTTTTGTTGTCTGTGGTCCTGTTCAGAAGATTTCACCTCACTTTCTGTCTCTGTGACAATTGGATTTTGAAAGTTTTGGGCTGGTTTGAAAACAAGGATTGGTGATGAAGTTTCAGTGGAGACATCTTTTTCCCATAATAACTCTTACAGGAGTGAATTTCCCTTCCTAGGGGTAGATTTCCTCTCACTTCCTGTTTCTTTCTCCGTTGTAAGTGGGGGTCATATGCAAGTCGAATATTTGTAGCTGGGGGACTGCCTATAAATTTTTGGAGCTGATATTTAGTGCCATCCATGTTGGTTCTTTTTGCATGCTTTGGGTGTTGGGCACTTAAAAATGTATATCTCATCACCAACTCTTTTTTTTTCCCCCCCTAACTTATGCTGCTAAATTGGCAGACAGGAATGAAACATGGGAATCGAGGAAAGAGGCAAGCACTAAAATCGGCATCTACAGACCTTGGTTCAGCAGATATAGGCAAGTAAAACTGGCTTGGCTTTTTGTCCTTTTTCTTGTTTATCTTCTTAACTAAAACTCACTAGATCCCCTATATCAGTGTGGCTCAAATAAGAGCAGTATTGCCCCACAATGACTCATTTTAGGCTCCTTTCACACAGGTGGCCAGGAGACAGTAGAGACAGTAAAAACAGGAGGCTGAGCTGCATTGTTACATCCCCTTCCCTCGGCCGCCCACCTACAAGCGTACATGGTGCCACTCGAAGCAGTGCATATTGCCATGATGCTTTGCATTGAGGTGCAGCAATTTTAACATTATTCAGAATTTGACAGACAGCACTGTCCAACTTGCTTTGCGAGCTTGTTTTGAAAATGCATGTTTATTACAGTGAGTGGAACAAATCTAGAGGCTTTAGGTGGAGTTTAGAGACCTTTCAGCTTATCAAGAGTCATGATAATATGCACCGTGCTGTATATACAGCAACTAGAATGTATGCTTTCTATATACAAAAGAGTAACCAAAATGATTTGTTACTCTGATGTACTATACTTAGCACATTATCTCTAAACTTTGTACTGCTTCATTGATTTTAAACCTGTTTGTTTAAAGGGGAATGGTTACACATTCTAATCTCAATAGGTGTGCAGGGTTCTTCCTGTGCTCGATTCAAGCATCATTTTAGTAGAAAGTGAGTTACTTTTTCCTCTGTTTGCTGTGTGTGTGACATGCTAATGTTGTTTCTGCTTTTTTTTTTTTTTTTTGTAGTCCTGGGCCGTGTTCTGGAGATTACAGACCTACCAGAAGGCATCACTCGAGCAGAAGCAGGAAAACTTTTCACACAGCTGGCAATGTCTGGGGCCAAAATACAGTGGTTGAGGGACGCTCAGGGTCATGCCCCAGGGCCTAGTGGCAACAATAATGGACCTACGGAAAATGGCCGCCAAATTCACAGCAATGACCTGGCAGCCTTTTATACCATCGTGGCAGTCTTCCCCAGCACCATGGCAGCACAGAACGCCTCAGTGCAGCAAAACAGTCCACTCAGCCGCTTCAAGTTGCGCAGCATCAAAAAGAACTATGATTTGCGCATACTGGAACGTGCCAGCTCGCAATAGCATGTGAAGATAGGTGGGGGAAGGTGTGAGGGAGGGGACATAAGGAGGAATACATCTCTCCCCCCTCTAAACATCATGCCTCTTTCTCTCTCCTCTTCCCACCACCAGTTGAAGAAGCACACTGGACTTATAAATACAGCCTCTACCTTTCTAGCCTCTATTTCTCCCTGCACTTTTTATTGTTTTCAATAGATTCCTTCAGCCATTTTACTTCATGTTTGTCCATCTTTTTAATTTGTTTTATCATTCTCCACTTCTGGTTCGCTTTCAAATACTCACACATCTGTTATGTTGCTTGCTTTCTTTATATCACCTGTTTTGTTTCCTAAAATTGCACGCTTTCCTTCTCTTTTTATGTTGTCTGGCTTTTCTTTCAAATGTCTCCTGATGCACACCGTTATCTATGAGCGCCGCCACCATATCATCGATGCCCTTTTGTTTCTTGCGCATCCTGCGGACACCGCAGGTTCTTCTACTTTACGTCAAATTTTATAAATTGATTTTTCCCTCTTCAGATTCTTCTCTGCGGTACTTTTTATAAAGACATTACCCAATTTCTGATCGAGAGCAGAGACGCTCTGTAGCGGGTATGAAGCTGCCATAGGGCAAAAGGGTAAAGGAATGGACAGAATTATTTTTCTTCATCCTGAGTGGAATTTTGAACATTTTTGCCTTTTTTTTTTTTTTTTCTTTTTTTCTTTTCTCAGAGTTGGTTGTCCCTGAACATTGTATAGATTTTTTTTTTGTTCTTTTTGATGCTTGTGAGAGTACATTAACATGGGTATTTATTTGCACAAATGGGCTGTACTCACTGTAAATTTTATTTAATCCGATTTTTGTTTTTAAATATGGAAAAAAGAAGTATGTGTCACATTAACAAAGTGTGTCTTTTTCTTTATAGTTTTGGTAAAACAAGATTTATATTGTGTTATGTATTCTGGTGTCATTCTGTTATTAACACCAATCTTCCATTACCATTGCAGTCCAACTATCCAGCACCCACCCCCTTCCCAAAAAGAAAAAAAAGACAGAGCAACAAGACTCCAATAATGTATCAAACCAGCCACTGCCAAGACTTTAACATTGCAACTACAGGTGGCTGTTACCATCAGAAGAATTGCACTTGTCTTTAAAGTGGTTGTAAAGGCAGAAGGTTTTTTTTATCCTAATGCATTCTATGCATTAAGATAAAAGCTTTCTGTGTGCAGCAGCCGCCCCAGCACCTCCTAATATTTACCTAAACCCCATCTCTATCCAGCGATGTCCACAAGTGCCTCGGCCGGCCGTGACTTTCCCTCCTGATTGGCTGAGGCACAGCAGTGACGCTATGGTCTCTCGTTGCTGTCAAAGTCAGTTAGCCAATCAGGAGAGAGAGGGGACAGGGCCCAACCGGGGCTCCTTGTCTGAATGGACACATGGAGCTGCAGCTCGGCTTGGGTGCCCCCATAGCAAGGTGCTTGATGTGGGGGCACTGGACAGGAGGGATGGGCCAGGAGAGCCAAAGAGGGACCCGAGAAGAGTAGGCTCTGGACTGCCCTATGCAAAACCACTGCACAGAGCAGGTAAGTATAACATGTTTATTATTTTTATAGAACAAAAACTGAGACTTTGCAATCACTTTAAGGTGGTAAGCAGGCAAATTGCTAGGTACAAAAATAAAATGCATATATGGGAGCCATTTTACCTGCCAAAGATTCATATTTCTGCCCATCTTGTAGGGAGATTCACAGTCCTATCTGACAGGAGACCTGACCTTTCTCTGCTGCGATTAAGACCCCTTTCACACTGGGGAGGTGGGTCCGTTAGCGGTAAAGCGATGTTAGTCTAAGCAGCGCTTTTAACCCCTCAGAAGGGGTTAAAAGCACCTGTTTTGCTGAGCTTTGGAATTGCTGGCCATTCATTCCAATGGCAGGGGCTGTTTAGGAGCGGTGTATACCCGCACCGTCCCAAAGATGTTGCTTGCAGGACTTTTTTCCCCATCCTGCAAGAGCACTGCCCCAGTGTGAAAGGGCTCAGGCTTTAATGCTGGGGCTGCAGTGGAGGCAGTTTTCAGGAGCTATTTTTAGCGCTAAAGCGCCTGAAAACTGCCCCAGTGTGAAAGGGGTCTAAGTAATACTTACAGAGCTTGTGTCCCACCCAGCTTTTGACTGGACAGTGAAAAGCAGCACACAAATGAGCTAACCTTTCTGTTCTATTTTCTCCTTCTTTCCAAATGTAAAAGAAGTGAAGGCCTCATTCAAGATAGCTTTGTCAATGCTGCATTTATATGTAAGTGGAGGGCATTTCTAAAAGCAAATAAATGCATGTAACATTTTTTTCATGTTTCCATTCACACTGCATTTACCTGTGTGCAGTCAGTTTAGTTGCGTTTAGAAAGAATAGAATTCTGCGCACTCGTGACACACATGCATTTCATGATGATGTAATGAATTCAGAGCTACATTATTGTGTGTTGCCTGTCATGTTCACCCTCACGACATTTGAGCTGGGCACATACTTATATCTGCAGTGTTTTCTTATCTCTCTCCAAAGCACTGAGTCCCCTGGCTTTCTCCTGCTTCATAGCTCTATTATCAGCCTGATAGCTTCTGACATGAGATAAAAGCACCCTGTAATTTGTGTTGTGGGAGGTTGCTATAAATAGATTACCAGGCAGCTTGCCTTCTAACAGAAGAGCTCTGCACATTAGTTCATTTTTTTTGCCAGTGTGGGTGTGTGCCTTTCCTCCAATCAGCTGTCTTGGCTGTATGCCAATAATCCACTCCCAGTGCTGAACAGGAAGAGAAAATCTCTAACATGATCTGAACTTTCTAAAGAATATATAAAGCTGAAGACAGCAGATATACATGTAAAACTTAGGGAGATTGGCTTCATCTCTGTGTATTATCTGAGGCTGGGTTCACATATGAACCACATGCGGCTCACAGCAGGGATCCGGTGCATCCTGGTTCACCGTATCAGGTCCTATTTTAGCCCAAATTTGGGCCGAATTTGGACCTGAAACGGACCAAAAGTCTCACAGCATTTTTGTGAAAATCACAGCAGACCTGCTGCAGAGATATGTGAACCGGCTCCATAGAGAGCCGGTCAAAATCTGCTGCTATTGCAAATTGGATGCAGGAAACCCGCATCCAATTTGCAATAGTGTGAACTCAGCCTCAGGCTGTTCGCTTCACTGTGTATATGTGAGGGTTTTAGATCTGCTTTAAAGTATTGACAAAGGCCTGCATTTAAGAAGGATATCAGGAATGGCTGTCCTACATGCATGCTTTTGTGATGTCTTTTAAAAGTTTTACCCAATCATTTTGGGTGGTGGAAGCCAGCTGCATTTCATTTTTACATCCAGACCAGTCTTCACATACTGAGCATGTGTTAGTTTAACTACTTCAGCCCCGGAAGGATTTCACACTTTAGGACCAGAGCCCTTTTGCGATTCGGTGATGCGTCGCTTTAACTGACAATTGCGTGGTCGTGCGACGTTGTACCAAAACTAAATTTGCGTCCTTTTTTCCCCACAAATAGAGCTTTCTTTTGGTGGTATTTGATCACCACTGCGTCATTTCTGATCGCCGCTATAAACAAAAGAAGAGCGACAATTTTTTGCAAAAAAAAAAAACAAATTTCTTACTTTTTGCTAAAATACAAATCCAAAAAAAAAATATAAAAAACCTTTTTATTCAACGGTTTTGGCTGATTTTATATTCTTCCTCATATTTGTGATTAAAAAAATCGCAATTGGCGTTCATTGATTGGTTTGCGCAAAAGTTGCCGCGTTTACGGATGAGAATTCATTTTTGGGGTTTTTATTTTTTTTTTACAAGTAATGGCGGCGATCTGCGATTTTTAGCGGTACTGCGATATTGGGACGGACATGTCGGACCATTTTGACACTTTTTTTGGACCATTGGCATTTATACAGCGATCAGTGCTATAAAAATGCACTGATTACTGTGTAAATGCCATTGGCAGTGAAGGGGTTAACCTGCAGGGGGCGCTCTAAGGGTTAACTATGTTCCCTGGGCGTGTTCTAACTGTATAGGGGCTGCCCTAGCAGGGGAAGGGGAGCGATCACAGGTTCCATATACAGGAAGGCTGTGATCACAGTCCTTCCCCCTCTCACAGAACGGAGATCCGTGTTTACATTCACGGACCTCCATTCTTTCACTCCGGGGGGGGGGGGGGGCATCACGGGTAGCCGGCGGAGATCGAGTCTGCCGCTCCCTGGCCCCTCCCCCCGGACACAGTGAGCGTGCCTCCGGCGGTGCACGCTCACAGTGCTCGATCTCGCAGCCGCCGTCGTATGACGGCGTTTTGCGATATCGAACCACCTTGTCGCCATCAACCTGCGGTTGTCGGTCGGCAAGTGGTCTAGGTGTTTTTTATATTTATGCAGGAATGCATTAAGGTAAACACCCCACTACTTGTCACTCTCCCCCCTCAAAACACTTACATGACACCTTTGAAGATCCTTCTGGCCCAAGGTGTCATAACCCTGGTCCTTGCTGCAGACAGGTTCTAGGGGTTCCACTATAATCTGTTCATAATACCAAACCCTGCCTGCCCAGCCCCCACACAATTAGAACACGCCTAGGGAACACAGTTAACCCCTTGCTTGCCCCCCCCCCCCCCACAGCTTAACCCCTTCCCTGCAACTGACATTTATACTATAATCAGTGGCTATTTTTAGCACTGATCACTGTATAAATGTCAATGGTCCCAAAAAAGTCAAGTGTCCAATATGTCCGCCGCAATATCTCAGTCCCGATAAAAAGATTGCCGCCATTACCAGTAAAAAAATAATAAAACACCATAAATCAATTCCTTTGTAGATGCAATAACTTTTGCGCAAACCAATCAAACGCTTTTTGCAATTTTATTTACCAAAAATATGTAGAAGAATATACATCGGCCTAAACTGATGAATACATTCATTTTTTTATTTTTATTTGTTTGGATGTGTATTATAGCAAAAAGTAAAAAAAAAAAAAGGGGGGGGGGGGTTATTCAAAATTGTCCAATCTATTTTTGTTTATAGCGCAAAAAATAAAACCTGCAGAGGTGATCAAATGCTACCAAATGAAAGCTCTATTTGTGGGAAAAAAATACATCAATTTGGTTTGGATACAGCGTCGCACGACCGTGCAGTTGTCAGTTAAAGCGACACAGTGCCAAAACGTGCTCTGGTCAGGAAGGGGGTAAATCCTTCCAGGGCTGAAGTGGTTAATCAGGAATGTTGGAAAAAATATTGTCGATTAGCAGGTACAGCCACTGATCAGTGTATTTTGACAGCGGAAGAGTCCTGTTGTCAAAATACAATGGCACATTGGGAAGAATTCCTCCATCCACCTGCGTTCCTGTGCCCCTCAACGTAAGCGAGACAATAGGAATTTTGCACTCACTGTAAATTGTTTCTTGCAGTCCCTTGAGAGACATAGGTGTTTCTGATCATCCTCTCTCGACTACTTTACTAAAAATTAAAAAAAAAAAAAGAAATGAAGGCATGTTGGTGGTGAGGGGAGTTAAACTCTGGGCCAGCCTACAGGTTTTTGTTTAAGAGTGTCCAACCTTTTGGGTTGTAGTAAAGATTTCCTCAGGGGTCTCCAAGAAGAAGGAAAAAAAAAAAGCTTTTAACGAAGCAGCAAGCACTGATTTTAGTGTTTTGGACTTGGAGTAGCAAGTATTGTAGTAGAATCATGTTTTTTCACCTATGTTCAACTTAATAATAAAAATAAACCCTATTTAGTTCAAAACTGAACGCAACAAAAAGGGTCAAGCCAGAGAGGGAGAAGTACTGTGGGGTACATTTATCAAATTAGTCACACAATACAAATAAGAAAACCAAATCCAATCTGCACAGTTATGTCTGCTGGTGAAAGGACAGCAAGCCAACACTGCGACAGTGTTTCCACTACACTCAACCAAGATATCAACCACAGATAATCAGCGTGGTGCTAGAAAGTTGTACATTCAACAAAATCACGTAAATAAACACATCTCCAATGTATAACCGATAATCAGTCTGTCACCTGTATACAGTTGTGCTCATATGTTTACATACCCTGGTAGAATTTATGGTTTCTTGACCATTTTTCAAAGAATATGAGTAATAACACAAAAAAAAATTTCACTCATGGTTAGTGTTTGGCTGAAGCCATTTATCAATCAACTGTGTTTACTCTCTTTAAATCAGAATGACAGCAGAGACTACCCAAATTATCCTGATCAAAAGTTTACATTGTGTTTTGGATCATTGTCATGTTGAAATGTCCAAGTATGTCCCATGCGCAGCTTCCTTGCTGATGAATGCAAATGTTCCTTCAGTATTTTTTGATAACATACTGCATTCATCTTGCCATCAATTTTGACCAAATTTGCCTTTGTAGCTCACACATCCCCAAAACATTCAGCGATCCACCTCCGTGTTTCACAGTAGGGATGGTGTACCTTTCACCATAGGCCTTGTTGACTCCTCTCCAAATGTAGCGTTTATGGTTGTGGCCAAAAAGCTCAATTTTGGTCTCATCACTCCAAATGAATTTGTGCCAGAAGGTTTGAGACTTGTTTCTGTGCTGCTTGCGTATTGTAAGCGAGATACTTTGTGGCATTTGTGTAGTAATGGCTTTCTTCTGGCGACTTGACCATACAGCCCATCTTTCTTCAAGTGCCTCCTTATTGTGCATCTTGAAACAGCCACACCACATATTTTCAGTGAGTCCTGTATTTCACCTGAAGTTATCTGTGGGTTTTTCTTTGCATGCCGGATAATTTTCCTGCCAGTTGTGGCTGAACCCTTAGTTGGCCTACCTGACTGTGGTTTGTTTTCAACAGAACCCCTCATTTTCCACTTCTTGATTAGAGTTTTAACGCCACCGATTGGCATTCTCAATTCCTTGAATATATTTTTATATCCCTTTCCTGTTTTGTACAGTTCAACTACCTTTTCCCACAGATCCTTTGACAATTATTTTGCTTTCCCCATGACTCAGAATCCAGAAACGTTAGTGCAGCACTGGATGAAAGATTCAAGGGTCTGTCAGGACACACACTAATTACAAGCAAACAGATCACAGGTGAGGATGGTTACCTTTAATAGCCATCCAAACCCCTTTGTGTCAACTTGTGTGCATGTTATTAGGCCAAAATCACCAGGGTATGTAAAATTCTGATCAGGGTCATTTGGGTAGTTTGTTGTCATTATGATTTAAAAAGCGTAAACACAGTTGATTGATAACAAATTACTTCAGCCAAACACTAACGACGATTGAAAGAAATGTTTGTTTTCTTATTCATATTCTCTGAAAAATGGCCAAGAAATCATAAATTCTGTCAGGGTATGTAAACTTATGAGCACAACTGTATATAAATAACACAAAACTTAAATATATGCAAAAACATAAAATAAGATGTAAAACTATTAAAAGAATTTATAAAGTGTTCCAGTAACAGCGATTTTACTTTAAATCCATTGTAATCAGAGGATTTTGTTATCAATTGACTTAAAGTCCTGTAGGACAATGCACGTAAGGCAGAGCTCCCGTGCTGATGAAGTCATCACGCTGTGAGTAGTCTGGGAGCTGTAGTCCAGGATTGCTCGCCAGTCTGCTGTGTTATATCTTTGCAGTACTGCTTGGTGGGTTTTGAATCATGCTTGAAAGATCATTTTATTTATAGGTGTTTTTAATCTTCCCGGCATGCTCTCACAATAAAGAATACAGTGAACCCTATTACATTCTCATTCTTTTTTTTTTTTGTCTTCACTCTGAGGAATACAGTGCCTTGAAAAAGTATTCATATCCCTTGACATTTTCCACATTTTGTCATGTTACAACAAAAAGTGTAAATGTATTTTATGTGAAAGACTAACACAAAGTGGCACATAATTGTGAATCGGAAAATGATAAATGGTTTTCAACATTTGTTTTACAAATAAATATGTGAAAAGTGTGGTGTGCATTTGTATTCAGTCCCCTGTACTCTGATACCCCTAACTAAAATCTAGTGGAACCAATTGCTTTCAGAAGTCGCCTAATTAGTAAAGGTTCTTCCTGTGTGTGATTTTATCTCCATATAAATACATAAGTTCTGTAAAGCCCTCAGAGGTTTGCTAGGAGAACCTTGGTGAACAAACAGCACCATGAAGGCCAAGGAACACACCCGACAGGTCGGGGATAAAGTTGTGGAGAAGTTTAAAGCCGGGTTAGGTGGTGATAAATACCTCAAGCTTTGATCATCTTGTGGAGCACTGTTCAATCCATAATCTGAAAATGGAAAGAGTAGGGCACAACTGCAAACCTATCAAGACATGGCCTTCCACCTAAACTGACAGGCTGATCAAGGAGAGTATTAATCAGAGAAGCAGCCAAGAAGGCCCATGGTAAACTCCAGAGGAGCTGCAGAGATCCACAGCTCAGGTGGGAGAATCTGTCCACAGGACAACTATTAGTTGTGCGCTCCACAAATCTGGCCTTTATGGAAGAGTGGCAAGAAGAAAGCCATAGGAAGTCCCATTTGCAGTTTGCGAGAAGCCATGTGGGGGACACGGCAAATGTGGAAGAAGGTGCTCTGGTCAGATGAGACCAAAATTGAACTTTTTGGCCTAAAAGCAAAACGCTATGTGTGGCGGGAAACAAACACTGCACATCAACCTGAACACACCACCCCCACTGTGAAACATGGTGGTGGCAGCATCATGTTGTGGGGATGCTTTTCTTCAGCAGGGACAGGGAAGCTGGTCAGAGTTGATGGGAAGATAGATGGAGCCAAATACAGGGCAATCTTAGAAGAAAACCTGTTAGTCTGCAAAAGACTTGAGACTGGGGGGACCCTAAACATACAGCCAGAGCTACAATGGAATGGTTTAGATCAGAGCATATTCATGTGTTAGAATGGCCCAGTCAAGTCCAGGCCTAAATCCAATTGAGAATCTGTGGCAAGACTTGAAAATTGCTGTGCACAGACACACTCCATCCAATCTAACAGAGCTTGAGCTATTTTACAAAGAAGAATGGGCAAAAATTTCACTTTCTAGATGTGCAGAGCTGATAGAGACATCCCCAAAAAGACTTGCAGCTGTAATTGCAGCAAAAGGTGACTCTGGGGCTGAATACAAATGCCCCCGCACTTTTCAGATATTTGTAAAAAAATGTTAAATCATTTTTCTTCCACTTCACAATTATGTGCCACTTTGTGTTGGTCTATCACATAAAATCCCAGTAAAATACATTTATGTTTTTGGATGTAACATGACAAAATGTGGAAAATTTAAGGGGTATGAATCCCTTTTCAAGGCACTGTATATAGCTGGAGCCTCTGACTTGAGTGGTGAACCAAGGAGAAATTCTATCACTAGTTTAACCCTTTATGGGAAACAAGCCTCTAAGCCCTCCTATTACCAAGGTTATTTTATTAAGGTAAGCAGACAAATGTGGGGTGGGGTGCATGGGAAGAGCACTTGATTCACTTGGGAACTGATTTTGTTATTAACCACTTCAGCCCCGGAAGGATTTCCAGCTTTAGGACCGGAGCCCTTTTTGCGATTCGGCACTGTGTCACTTTAACTGAAAATTGCGCGGTCGTGCGACGTTGTACCCAAACGAAATTTGCGTCCTTTTTTTCCCACAAACAAAGCTTTCTTTTGGTGGTATTTGATCACTGCTGCGTCATTTCGGATCGCCGCTATAAACAAAAGAGCGTCAATTTTGCAAAAAAAACCCCCAAATTTCTTACTTTTTGCTAAAATACAAATCCAAAAAAAATATATAAAAAAACATTTTTTTTCATCGGTTTTGGCCAATTTATATTCTTCCTCATATTTGTGATAAAAAAAATCGCAATCGGCGTTTATTGATTGGTTTGCGCAAAAGTGGTCGCGTTTTACGGATGATGAGAATTCATTTCTGGGGTTTTTATTTTTTTTTTTATTTTTTACTAGTAATGGCGGCGATCTGCGATTTTTAGCGGTACTGCGATATTTCAGCGGACATGTCGGAACATTTTGACACTTTTTTGGGACCATTGGCATTTATACAGCGATCAGTGCTATAAAAATGCAATAATTACTGTGTAAATGCCATTGGCAGTGAAGGGGTTAACCTGCAGGGGGTGCTCTAAGGGTTAACAGTGTTCCCTGGGCGTGTTCTTACTGTGTGGGGACTGCCCTAGCTGGGGAAGGGAAGTGGTCACAGCCTCCATGTACAGGAAGGCTGTGATCACAGCCCTTCCCCCTCTCACAGAACGGAGGTCCGTGTTTACTTACACGGACCTCTGTTCTTTCACTCCGGGGGGGGGGGGGCATCGCGGGTGGCCGGCTGAGATCGACTCCGCCGCACCCGCTCCCTGGCCCTCCCCGAACACAGTGAGCGCGCGGGCGCGCCCACTAGGCTCGATCCCGCAGCCGCCGTCATATGACGGCGATTTGCGCAATAGAGCCATTCTGTCGCCGTCAATTGCCGACCAGCGGTCGGCAAGCGGTTAATGGACTCCACTTTCTTAAAATGCATCTCAAATGTAATATTGCTGTTGCTGGGAAACTAAATAATTTTAATATTTTTACATCTTTATTTTCTGCATATATTTTGGTTTTTATATGTACAGGTGATTGAGATTGATCATTTACACATGTACAGTATATTTGATTTATGCATTGGAGATATATATTGATTTACGTGATTGAGTTTTTTTTTTTTTGTGATTGTGTTGCCGTTAACATATTTTGCGCTGAATGTGGTAAATTATACTCTGTTACATATTTTGTTGAATATGCACTTTTATATCACTGAACTCATTTGTTGAATACAAATAAGGCTGCTTCTTTTTTAGCAAGTCTTTGCACAGGTTAACTTTGTATTTGTGACACCTATACCTTTTAAATTGACCCTAAACAATACCCTTATTCTCCAAAAAGGAATTTATATATGCCCACTACTTAAAGGAGATCACAGGATTGCAGTTCGTTTTGATCTCCTGTGACCCGTTTTCAGCAGAGAGCAGGGTGAAGTCCACTCTCTGCTGACATCACAGAGCCGTTCCAGGCTCCACGTCATCACGACTATGGAGTCTGGATCTTCCAGATCCCTGGACCGACACCCGGCTCAGCCTCTCAGTGAGCCACTGAGAGCCTGAGGCGGCTGCACCCGCCCCTCTACAGCCTAGCGCTCCAATGAGCGAGGAGGGAGCTGAGAGCTGTGATGACAGCCGGCAGCACTCTGCACACGGAGCTGTGAGAACCGAGCAATCGGCGGTGTTCGATCGCTTGGTTCTCAGTTGAGAGGTGCCGGGGGACAGATGCTGCATCCACCTAGGTAAGTATGGATAAAAAAAAAAAAAACATACTTCTCTTTTAATGGGCCTGTAACCTAGTTCTCGTGAAGTTTTTTGCTGTGGTGTTCTGCCTTGTGATGTCCTCCATGAACTCCTGAACCTAATCATTTTCCCCCTCACTTATGTTTGCTTATAACAAGCAGTGCACATTAGTTGTGGTTATGTGCATTTCGCTATGCACACTACAATTATAAATAAATACATACCTGAATATAATTTTTTTTTTGTAATCTGAGATTAGTGTATCTAATACTGGGCAGCCAAGTGTGACAGTTTAAAAAGGTCAGAATGCTTTGTAGCGCTAAACCCTCAAAAACTATCAATAAATGGTGTATTACGTGCTGTTCATACCTGGTTGATACTACCCTATCTCCACCTTCTGTTCATGTCTACAATTCAGCTAGGGATTTTTCAGCTGTGGTGGCAACTCTGCACATGCTCAGTTTTCAGCGTGTTTATATGCTAAGCATTTCCTCCCTATCACATCTGAGCAGTCCATGTGACTGTAGAGTCACACATGTGGGCATATAAATGACAGCCCACTTCCTCCTCCATGCCCGCTAGCCATCTCAACACAACAGGGGTGCGATATTACATGCTTATTTGCCTTTGCTAAGACAAAGGCTTGAGGGATGTGACACAGCCTGTGACTGGAAGAAATCCACCCCCTCCATGCTATTTGCACAAAATATTAAATATTTGACTTCAAATATGTATTCTTATAACAATTTAACCACTTGACCTCTGGAAGATTTACCCCCTTCGTGGCCAAGGGATTTTTTGTGATACGGCACTGCTTTAATTTAACTGACAATTGCGAGGTCATGCAACGCTGTGTACACATACAATTTATGTCCGTTTTTTTTTTTCCTCACAAATAGAACTTTCTTTTGGTGATATTTTATCATCTCTGCATTTTTTTATTTTTTTGCGCTATAAACAAAAAAATTCCAGCACTTTTGAAAAAAACAACATACTTTACTTTCTGTTATAAAACATATCTAATAAAAAAAAAGAAAAATCACATTCTTCATAAATTTAGGCCAATATGTATTCTGCTAAATATTTTTAGTAAAAAAAAAAAAATCTCTATAAGTGTGTATTGATTAGTTTGCGCAAAGGTTATAGCATCTACAAACGGTATACATACTGGAATTTTTTTTTTTTTTTTTTTTTTTAATACTAGTAATGACGGTGATCAGCGTCTTATAGTGGGACTGCAATATTGCGATGGACAATTGGACACTTTTGACACAGTGGAAACCAGTGACACTAATACAGTGATCAGTGCTAAAAATATGCACTGTCACTGTACAAATGACACTGGCTGGGAAGGGGGTTAAACATCTAGGGCAATCAAAGAGTTAACTGTGTGCTTGGCCTATGTTTTTGTGTACTGTGTTGGGTGCTTTTTACTAAGGAAAGTGACGGTTTTTATTCCATTGCCCAGCACCCGCAGATCGGCTTATGCTGTGAATAATCACAGCAGAAGCATGTGTGCCTCCTAGGCGGAAGTGCAGAGTCACGTGTATATACACGTGATTCTGCACAGGAGGACTGCCCTGTAGCAGTATATCTGCTGTACAGCGGTCCTTAAGTGGTTACAACAGTTTATGGCTATTATTTATTTATTTTTACACTCCTTTTCCAAAAGCTTTTTTTTTTTAACCACAACAGTACCTGGCACGAAAACCCCCTTCCTGTCCAGGCCATTTTTCAGCTTTCAGCGCTATCACACTTTGAATGACAATTACTCATTCATACTACACTGTACCCATATGAAATTTGCGTCCTTTTTTTCACACAAATAGAGCTTTCTTTTGGTGGTATTTAATCACTAGGAGGGGGTTTATTTTTTGTGCTATAAATAAAAAAAGATTGAAATTGTTTTGAAAAAATGCCTTTTTCTTTGTTTCGGTCATAAAATTTTGCAAATTAGTAATTTTTCTTTGTAAATTTTGGCCAAAATTTATACTGCTACCTATCTTTGGTAAAAATAACCCAAATTAGTGTATATTATTTGGTCCTTGTGAAAGTTATAGAGTCTACAAGCTATGGTGCCAATCATTGAAA
>BLSH010167824.1:1003801-1016352 GCA_018402905.1 Glandirana rugosa | reverse complement strand
ATACGGTTTTCTTATTTTGAACATGTGACCAGTAGCAGAGGACTAGAAGCTCCTCCTGCTTATGTTTCCCTGCAGACAGACTGGGAAAGAGCTGGGTCATGTGACAGCTGTGTATCGATTAGGAAAAAGGTACTTTGAGGTTTTATTTTTATCATCTATATACAGAAATCGAAGGGACAATGTAAAATAAATAGTGTTTAGTATCACTTTAATTTCATTTAGAAAGCCAAAAAAAAGACATTTTCCCTGCAAGCTGCCTTTATTTTGCTTAGCAACAGCTGGGGAGCCAGTGTGTGAGTCCACAATGAGTGCACTGGGAACAAGATTAGAGATTTTTTGGATACTTTTTGGTGTCTCTTTGACTTTGGATAGAAGTAATGGGTGCGGAAAAATTGGGCTTTGGGTGTCGGTGGTGCCTTCACACCATAACCCTATAGAGGTGCTCTTCATGAAGGCAAGAATTGGCCTTTCTGTAAAAAAAAAAATTGCATTGATATGCACCTGTCAAACAGATGCTGAAAAAAATGGTCTTTGGGTGTTAATTGTGCCCATTAAACCTATACCAAAACATTGTTCCAGTTGAAATTATTGAACACCCTCAAAGTTAGGTAGCCTCGAAAGAAGAAGGGAATTGGAGTGGGAGCTACGGCGCTAGTGTGTTGGAATAGGTAAAAAAAAAAAAAACATTGATGTATGGTGAATGGAGGCAGCTCCTCAAAAAAGATTAGCTCCTGGTAACCTAATGACAACTGTAGAGGGAGTGGAGGGTAAGAGCTCCAGCCTTGAAGTCCTGCAGCGATTCCACATCCCAAAAAAAAACTCAATCGGTGACATCGGCATCAGGGGCTTCATAGCTGGTAATCCATGACTGATTCATTTTTATGAAAGTCAAATGGTCCATGGAGTCTGTGTACAGATGTGTTTTATGATCAGTCACGAAACCCACTGAATGCCCGTTCTGAAAGCACACTGGATGCAGGGCAGCCCAACAACTCAATAGCATACTGGGCAAGTTCTGGCCAGTGGTCTATTCTCATAACCCAGTAAGTCCAGTGGATCATCAGCTGGAATTTCCATCTCTGTTTTGGCCACGAGGTAATCGTCCACCATGTGATGCAGACGCTGCCGATGGGATGTGGAAGCTGACAGGCCTAAGCGACGAGGACTAAAAAAATTATGAAATGCCTGAGGCGGACGCCTTCTCCAATGCTCCTTTCTTGACCAACAGAAGACTCAAAGGAGCATTTTCCACGACACTGTGACCTACTGGAGTCGGGGAAATATGTGCAATAAAGTCCTCTTTAACGTGTCCTCAAGTGATTTTATCTTCTGCACACTCACTGACGGGATGAGTTCGGAGACCTTTCCCTTATAACGGTGGTCAAGGAGGGTTGCCAACCAGTTATTGTCATTTTCCTTTGTGCCACGTATTCTTGGGTCCTTTTGCAGGCTTTGAACCATGAGGTTGCCCCTCAAACTTGCAGAGGCTTGAGAAGCAGACTCCTCGGAGTCACTCAGAATGACAGCATCTGGAACAGATAAAGTTGGCCTTGAGAGGAAAGGAAGTCCTCTTCCTCCTGCTGCTCTGCCTCCAGTGCCCTGTCCATAATGCCACGCAGAGTGCTCCAGCAGGAACAAAACAGGGATTGTGTCACTGATGCATGCACTGTCACGGCTCACCATCCTTGTGGCCTCCTCAAATGGTGACAGTACAGTGCATGTATCCTTAATGATCAGCCATTGGCGTGGGGAAAAAAGCTGAGGCGGCCTGAGCCAGTCGTCGTGCCGTACTCGCACAGGTATTCGTTGACAGCCCTCTGCTGCATGTATAGCCGCTGCAGCATTGCTAAAGTCGAGTTCCACCTGGTGGACATGTCACAAATCAGGCGGTTTATGGGCAGGTGGAATTCCCACTGAATTTCAGCAAACCGAGCACTGGCTGTGTATGACCACCTGAAATGGCTACAGACTCTTCTGGCCAGCTTTAGCACATCTTGCAACCCTGGGTACGTATTTAGGAAACGCTGCACCACCAAATTGAGGACAGGTGCCAGGCATGGCACATGTGTCAACTTTCCCTGTCTAAGGGGTGGACAGGAGGTTTGAGCAATTATCGCACACCACCATTCCTGGCTCCAGCTGGCATGGTGTGAACCACCTCTGGGCCTGTCCCTGCATAGCTGCAAGAATCTCTGGTCCGGTGTGGTTCCACCAGCTGAAGCACTGCATGGCACCTTTTAGCCTGACTCATGGAATAGCCCTTTGAACGTTTTGCGTGTACCTGATGTTCATAGGACAATTCTGCAGAGGAGGGCATGGAGGTGGCGGAGGAGGAGGGGGTAGAGCTCACAGGTCGGGCATCATCACCACCGCCAGTATGGAGTCATGGGGGCACAACAAGCTGCAGCACCAAGCCCTGTCCTGCATCCCTTCAAGTTGCAATCAGCGTTACCCAGTGTGCTGTGAACAAAATATATCGTCCTTGCCCATGCTTGCTGAACCACGTATCAGCAGTAAGGTAGATTTTATGGCTGACTGCCTTGCCCAATGATACCAGAACATTCCCTTCCACGTGATGGAGCAGCCTTACAAGAAAAATAGTAGCAACTGGGAACCTGCCATTGTGGTACAGCACATTGTGCAAATTCACGGAAGGGGGCAGAATCCACCAGGCTGAAAGGCAAAAGTTGGAGAGTCAACAGCTTTGACAAGCTTGCATTTAGACGCTGGGCATGTGGGAGGCAGGGACTGAATTTTTTTTTCCGCTGCAGCAGATGGGGCAGAGAAATTAGCTGTCTTCAGTCTACAGCTCATGGTGTGCTGCTGACAGATGTTCTGCTAAGACCTGGGACACCCTGTGCTATACCATCATCCCTGTCAGTCGAGGCTGCTGAGAGGTAATGACTCGGTATAGCAGGGGCAGACTGAAGTGGGTAAGGAGGAGGGGGGACAGATTTGTGCCCCTTTTGTGTTGCTTTTAGGTGCTCTTGCCAACAGGAGTGGTTGGACGTTAAATGTCTTGTTAAGCATGTGGTACCCAAATGGCTGGTGTTTTTGTCATGTTTGATGTGCTTGAGACACAGTTTGCAAATAGCAACAGTGCAATCTGCTGCAGATGTGCTGAAAAAGGCCCAGCAAGCTGAGCTTTGGGGAGTGGGCCAGGAGAGAACCGCTGCAGAATTTGATGGAATAGGGTGTCTGCTCTGTACTCTTTCTTGATGTTGGCCTCCTTGGGGTTGTGCCGCCTCACCTTCAGTTTCCTCCTCTGCTCTATCTGGCCCCCAAGTCACATTAATGACCTCATCATCTCCTTCTCCTCCATCATCATTACCACTGGAGACAATTTGGCAATACACTGGGGCTGGGGGAACATGAATGCCAATTTGTCTACCAGTGTTCTCCCCTCGCTCTAGGCTCATGTTCCTGTCATCCTCAGCCTCAAAACCAACATCTGAATCCAGTAATGGCTGGGCATCATCAAGGAGCAAGTGGCTGACGCTGTAGTCAAATAACTCAGCTGACTCCTCCTCCATGGCTGATGTTGGGGCTATGGCAGGAATAGATGTGGACAAGGAGGCAGGTTTATCCACTCTGGCAACTGCAGGGGACTGCACACTTGTCTCTGCTTGCGTGACAGAGGATGAGGAAGGTTTAGTAAGCCAGTCAACCACCTCCCCTGCATGCTGTGACTGGATAGCACAGGCAAACTCACTAAACAAAGGAAATTATGCCCTGCCTGAGGACTGACCACCATGTCCACCTTTGCCTGTGGACACATTTGTTGCTGGCCCCCTTGCAGTGCAAAGGGAACTTCTGTCTTTCCTTCTTGTCTTCCCAGACATTATTGGGAGGGAGGGGGCGGTGCTTATTAGCAAATCTTATGAAGAAGTGGAAATCTGTATGTAGATGCACTTTAATCAATGTGAGGTGCTGTTTGGTGCACTTTAATTTGAGCACTCACACTACACAGACACAATCCACGGATCCACTGTAATATAATGCACATAACTATATGGCGTTAAACTTGCTGTAATACTCAAAATTATATGGCATTAAACTGGCAGTAACGCACTTGGAACTATATGGTGTTAAACTGGCAGTAATGCACACAGAAGTAAATGGTGTTAAACTGGCAGTAACGCACACAGAAGTAAATGGCATTAAACTGGCAATAACACACACAGAACTATATGGCGTTAAACTGGCAGTAACGCAGTTAGAACTATATGGCCTTAAACTGGTAGTAACGCAGACAGAAGTAAATGGTGTTCAACTGGCAGTAACGCACACAGAAGTAAATGACGTTCAACTGACAGAAAAGTTTATGAAAATTTGGGGAAAATGTCTGGCAACATCAGAGACCTTAGACTAATCAAAGACAAACCTTTGGGTAATAGGGTCTGACATCTTTTTTTTTTTTTTTTATATAGAATTGAGGAGCTAGTAGCTATCGAAAGAGGGAGAGGAAATGGGAGTGTGAATCAGTTTTTTTTTTTTGTTTTGGGGGGGGGGGGGGGGTTGTATGGGTATGATGTATGTTGTTTTTGTAAATTGCATAATATATGATTTAAAAAAAAAAACTGGCAGTAACGCACACAGAAGTAAATGGCGTCAAGCTTGCAGTAACGCAACCAAATAGACGGTGTTCAGCTGTCACTACACTGATGCTATCTGAACTGTCCCTACTCTAGCTATACACTCATGTAAAGATTACTGACATGGTCTCACTACACTAAAACTATCAGAGCTGTCCCTACTCTAGCTATACACTTATGTAAAGATTACTGACACAGTCTCACTACACTGAAACTATCTGAGCTGTCCCTACTCTATGTATACACTAATGTATGTATGAATGACACGGTCTCACTACACTACACTGAAGCTATCTGGGCTGTCCCTACTCTAGCTGCACACTATGCAAAGCTGAATGATGGTCCTCCTTACTACACTCACACTATCCCTAGACTGAAACTAAACTAATAATCTACACTGACAAAGCAAAACAGCACAGTTTAGCACACTAGCTAACTAATAGCACTGAACAGAGCCCTGTTCTATCGCTCTCCAGCTGAAATCACACAAAAAATGGCTGCTATTGAAAGAATACATTTATACTGTTGGGCGGTATTGAGCCATGATGGGATAAGTCATAATGACAGTGTCCAATCATGACTCTGACAGTGCTCTGTGCCCTAATTGGCTGAAGCTTTCACTGTTTCAGCCAATCAGGGCTTGCAATGCATTTTTCAGTGCCGCATTGCATTTTGGTCGGTTCGGGGGGCCGAACAAATAGTCGAACGTCGCCGTTTGTTCGGTTGTTCGCTGAATGACCGAACAGCGAAAGTTCGTCCCGAACATATGCTTGGGCTGAACCGTTCGCCCATCCCTAGTTTTCTTGTTCAGACAGAGGGCTGAACAGAAAAAAAAACAGGTTTCTCCATACACATAAATTAGGTGAATGATGGGATCCCTTCTGATGGGAAATTGTATTCGGACAGCCACACGAGCAGCACAAATATTATTTCCCCCACTTAGAACAAACATTTGTATGCATTCAGGTAGGACCTTGCACTACATAGTTGAAGGTAAATCTAGAGAAAATTGAATAATACAATTGTATAATGTATGAGCAGCTTAAATCCTCTCTCCCAGCACAAATCGTTTTCCCCCAAAGTCTACCTCTCAAGCACAGAACCTCTCCCCCGAATCCACCTCCTTGCATGAATCTTCCACCCTGCCAACACAAATCCTTTCATCCCCATCCCTTTCACCCTCCCGGCTTTAATTTTCTCCCATTGAGGTCTCACCTCCCAGCACAATCACCACTCCCCCAAATCCCTCCTCTTAGCACAATCCCACCCTCCTGCCCCCCTTAACCCCCTTTCTTAGCATTAATCTCACCACCAGCACCAATTTTAGTTATCCTTCCCAGGTCATTCTGTCCCACAGTAAACCCCCCCACTCCAGTTCAGTCTGTCCCTAATTACAATCCATCCCAAAGGTCAGTCTGTCCTTATTGTATTCTGTGCCCTAGTTCAATCCCCCCTCTAAATTTACAGGCCTTTGGAATATGGCTGTGCTGTTAACCGAGCCGTATTTGCTGCAACTGAGCTACGGGCCAGCTTCACCCCTTTCCTATCTGGCATAGTTCGGTCTTCTTGGATTTGCCTATTTTATACAGTGGAGATTAAACCAGGGTCTTGGAGTATTTGTTTCATCCTCCCTGCATATGGCCTGGTAAGCCTAAAGCTGAGCAGCCAATGGTGAGCCTTCCCCACTCCTCCCCATAGCAGCCATCTTAAACACTCCGTCTCCTTGTAAAATGGTATCAGCAGACCCAGACACTCTCTGGAGACATGGTGGGAGCTAGGCCATCGGCTGCTGACTTACTAGCGGCCATCACCTCCTGTAAGAAGGCTTTAACTACCAAAATTAACCTTTTGACTAACTGTCTTATCAGACATAATATGGAGAAGTACTGCTCCCGCCCCTGGGAAACTAAGACATGTATCTCCCACATTGAGGACACAGTCTGGACTAATTCCATGGAGCTGCATGCTCTGCAGCGACAAGTCAAAGCCCTCCAGGAGAAATCTATTGATACAGAAAACCATCTTTGCCAAAATAACCTGCAAGTGTTGGGCAACCTGGAGAAGCCTGCAGGATTTAAGCCTGACAACTTTGCCGATTCCTTTCTCATCCAGTTACTGGGACTTCAATAACTCCCATGTACATTTGTGGTGGATTGGGCGCACTGTGTTCCCCTGACACGTACCTGTTCAGAGGCCAAAGTGCTGAGAGTGCTATGCTCAAAGAAGTAGGGGTTGCCAGCTGCGACAGGCTGAAGAGTTGAGATGTCTGCTGGATGGCGGCTGACGAACAGGTGGCTGCTGGGCAGGAGTACCAGATGAGACTTGGCAGAAGGAGAGTCAAGAGCCAGGCCAGTAGTCATACATAGGATATCAAAACAGAAAAAAAGAGCGGCGCCTCGGATTCACTAGAGGATGTCATCTAGTGAATCCGAGTGCCCATTCACAGCACGGAGAGCACGGAAGGTCCGGAAGCGCTGGGAGCCACCAGTGAAGCTAGGGGAATAGCGGACTCATCCCCCAGAGACACCCGATCACCATCCCAGATACACAGCGGAGGAACACCAGTTACAATGCACTGTATTACTGCACCTTTGTGAGTGTATATTAACTTATCTCCAGATTAAATCTTGCTAATGCTATGCTTAGAAGACGCCGCTATTTTCTTCTGTTTGCATTTCACAGACCCTTCTAGCTCTCACATAGCTGGCAGCCTTCTACAATAGCCTCTTTGGATCCTCCACCAGGAGTGATTTACATTGTTCTATAGACTTATCTTGGCCACTGCTTATTCCCTGTATGGTCTTAATAGTTGCCTCAACTGGGGAGCGCCATGTAATCTATTGTGATACACAGGATATATCAGCCAGGGGTAAAGTAGCAAGCAGAGTCAGGAGTCAGCCGGGGTCATACACTGGTAATCCGGCAGCAGCGGAGTCAGAAGAGCAAGCCAAGGGTCAAAACCAGAAATTGAGACAAGACAAGTCAAAGGTAAGCCGGGTCGGTAACAGGAAATCCAATAATAGCAGGAACTCAGGAACACACAGGGAGCTGAAGATCATCCAGCAACTAGGGGCTCATGCTGCTAGCTTTAAATAGGCCACTGGGCCCCATGGCACATGAATAATCGCGGCTGTTTGTGCCCGTAAGTACATTTGCATTGGCACATTTGTATGTGCCAATTTGCTATTCCACTGGGCATTTGCAGATGTGCCAGTTCTTCCACAAACTGTTCTCTGACTTCACCCCAACACCTTCCATCCGGTGAGCCCTACCCTGACTGTTTCTTATTCAACTCAATTACAGAGACCTGAATATGCCTTAGCGGCTGCTAGGACCTCTCAAGAACTTGTCTATAAGAATGCTATTCTCTCCCCTAAACGTCTCCGTGACAAAGGGATCAACCACATCGTGATGTATCCCAGCCAGCTCTGAATCTTGGATGGCAGCTTTTTTCACTTCTTTTATAAATCAGCTGCTGCTGCTGCGAGTTGGCTGGACACCTGTTGAATTGTATTTCCTCACTCTTCACTACGGATCTGGCAGGTCCTCTTGTTTTCCTTTAGCAGCTAGAATTGGGTGCTCCATTCATTGTGTGCACATTTGGAGGGCTCCAGTAAGTGTTCATTGGCTGTTACCAGCTCCTTCTCTGAACACCCCAGGGAGCATTTCATTCATGAATACCCATTCTTACTCCTTCTAAGGCTTCATACAAATGGACGTTTCTAAAAAAATAAACAAAAGGTCGGGCCCGACGTCAAGGAAAAAAAGTCAGCGTTTTTCGGCGTTATGCATCTGCGTTTTTGAGCGTTAGTGAGCGTCGGCGTCAATAGGCGTTTTTTAAAAAAAATCATCCCTCTGCTATTTTTCAACCTAAAAACGTTGGCGTCAAAAAACGCCGGTATAATAATAGGTGGCGTTTGTTGGCATATTGTGGCGTCGGCGTCAAAAAATGCCAAAACGTTACAGCCTCAGAACGCGATGGCTGTGGGTTCTAGTTTCAGCTCACTAACGCCGATGTCATCTACAGCTCAAAAACGCTGACGTTTTTATGGGGCCATTGACTAACATGGAGAGCTGCAAAAAACGCCAGAAAACGCCGGCGTCAAAAAACGTCCGTGTGTATGGGGCCTAACTGTTGCTTTACAGGCTAGAACATGGTTACTCCACAGACTGTTCTTTGCTTTATTCTGTTTTTGTCTACAATTTGCTACTATAAAAGGAACCCTATTTTGGCTACGTGGACTGTTTTCCCAAGATTTCCCCGCAGCAGACTTTTCCTCTTGTTTTCGTCGAGAGAGGTGCACCTCATCCCAGAACAAAAGCACTCCAGAGCCAATCCCATTTCATAATGCATCCGAAAGATATTCAATCCAGGGATCCCAAGTTTTTTTGTTTTGATGTTTTAAAGTAATACTCTATAGATTTGTTTAAGGACAAGGCCCCTTCAGGATTCAGTATATTTTCTCTCACTGCGAGGTGTATGCACAGGGATGTTCATTTTTTTTATATAAAGAAATTAAGGGTGCCCCTTCAGGCTCTAGTAGGTCCTTATGTGCTGGGAGTGGAATTCCAATAACTAAGCCCTGTGGGCAGGGGGAAACATGGTGGTTGTTTGTGGCCTGTATGGAGTTTAAGCTGAGGCTGCTTCCACTCTACATTTTTTGTGATGCGCTGCTCCTGGGACTTTTCCTTTCTCCAAAGTTTTTTTTTTTTTTTTCTCTCATAGTTTTATGAGTGTGTTGGCTCCTGCTCATTTTGCTGCCCCTCAGGCTCCCCATTATTCTGTTTAAGTTTCTTGCACCTTTCCCACCCCTCTTTTTATTCTTTTCCATGGATAAAAAGAGCTTGATTTCCTTTAAAAGAGAAGTGCAGGAATACAAAAAAAAGAATCAAACTCCCCCAGATGGCTGCACACCAATCCCAACTGCAGCTGTTCCTTGCAGCCTCTACAGTCTACACCAAGAACTGCGCAATCAAGGACAGCTGATTTGCTCAGTTCTCAGTATTCAGTCTGCAGAGAACTGGTGACTGTCAGTCGCCAGCTCTTTGCTCTGCCCCTCCAGCTCTTGGGAGACGGCTTCCACCCCCTGCCAGACTTTGCAGGGAGTGGAAGCAGTCTCCCAGTGACTTTTTGAAAGGCGGAGCCAGCTTCCGGTCCTGTCATAAGGGTGGATCATGACTGTAAATTTGAGATCTTTCCAGAACCTAGAACAGCTGAGTGACATCATCTAAAAGTCTGCTGAAAATGGGTCACAGGAGTGTTGAATGAAGTGCAGTTCTGTTATCCATAGAAGTATGATCAAAATAGCTTTGCCCATACTTCTCCTTTAAGGTATTATCATGGAATGTCAGGGGCCTTACCTCCAACTGTAAGAGGGCACTGATGTTTCTATATATCAAGCTGCAAACCCCTCATATTCTATTATTCCAAGAGAGACACATGCTGGGCAGCAGAATTATGAATTATGGCTCTGAAGAGACCTTGGTTGCAACAAGCATTTCACTCCACACAAGCCTCCTTTTCCAGCGGGGTGTCAATTCTGATACATAAATCTCTTCCATGTATTGTTAATGAGGTGCTTATGGATTCCAATAGTAAATTTGTACTACTTGTATGTACTCTGTGGACTAAGCGGTGTGTCTTTGCTAATGTTTATTTACCACCTCCATTTAAGGCTGATATTTTGCATCAGATACTGGAGAAGACCCAGATACATTTCTGATCATGACTGATTTTAATGCAATCATGTCTCCTGATCTTGAGCCCATGACTCCGAATGCACATAATACTGGGGATCTGCCCACCTGGGTCATGGCAACAGATCTCACTTAAGAATGACGCTGGAAGTATCCCTCTACAAGGGCATTCTCCTGTTTTTTCCACCACCTCCCACATTGATTTGGCATTTATCATTTTTTCCCTCAGGACCCTGCAATTCATTGCACCCATGATCAGTGGACCACAGGTACAATGTCAGGACCCTGCAGCTTTCAGCCTGTAACTACAAAATGGGCTTAATGTGTACAAGCTGCAAGGCTTGTGAATGAACTATGAGAGCGCTCATCCGCACCCATCACAGTTGATAACTACAAGCCGCCAGCCTCAATGGGTGGTGAACTTATTCTTCATCCCCTTCACTCTTGCTCCTCTATTAGACCTTCTAAAGTTAGGCTGGTTATCAGACTCACCAGACTCAAAAGACATGCTTGTGAGAGAGATCACCCCAGAAGAAGTATTACTGGCCACTGGCTCTTCTTTTTAACTGCAAGCCTCATGGACCTGATGGCCTCCCCATAGAATTTGAGACCTGCTGACTTTTTGGCCCTTAAACTGGCAGCTCTGTATAACTTCTGACTAGCAGTGGCTCCCTACCCCCCTTTATGCAAAGGCCCACATTATTTTGATCCACAAAAGCCCCAAGAAACCACCTTCCTGTGCCTCCTACAAGTTGATAGTTCTCCTTAGCTGTGATTTGAAAATATGCACAAAACTTTCATTTTAGAAAGTATTGGCTTTTTCATACTTTGCTAGAATAGAACCAAAGAGCTCTCATGTGTCACAAATGACCCAATATTAATGTACCTAGGTTTTTCTCTAATATTTATGCTCAACACCAGAACCGGGCTCTGGAACAATAGCCTCCCTAGACATTTAATGCTTTTGATACAGTGTAATAGCCATATCTGTGGGAGGTGCTCCGGAGGATGGGTTTTCCACTTCCATTTTATAGATAATTGAAAACATATAATTCTTTCAGCCTCCTTCAAACTTTACCGATGTACCAGGCAGGGATTGCCCGTTCCCTCCAACACCTTTTGCCTTTAGCCATGGAACCAGGGGTGTTGCTAGGTGGGAAAAAGACCAGGGGCTTCAGCCTGAAGGTAAATTTAATAACCCCTCCCACATTTTAAAGGAAGTCCCACCCAAGCCTGGCATCATGGGGGGGAGGGGGGGTTACGCTCACTTGCTGGTTGCTGCCGGGCTCACCAGTGCAGCCTCACCAGTGCAGCCTGATCAGTGCCTATCAATGCAACCTTACCAGTGTCCATCAATGAAGCCTGATCAGTGCCCATACATGCAGCCTGATCAGTGCCCAGCAATGCAACCTCACCAGTGCCCATTAATGCAGCCTTACCAGTGCCCATCAATGCAGCCTGATCAGTGCCCATCAATGCAGCCTGATCAGTGCCCATCAATGCAGCCTTAGTGCCCATCAATGCAGCCTCTACACTAATCTTACCTGACACCTACACTGACCTACCTGACCACCTACACTAACCTGACACCTACATTGACCCACTTACACTGACCTACCTGACCCCTACTTCCTGCACTACTCACACCCCCCTATCCCCCCACATACAATACAATGTAGATCGGAGGATCCATCATCCTCCTTACCTCTTCATGGCCTCGTCGTCCAGTTCTCCCCAGCACCAGACGGGCAATATTGTAGGAGTCCCCGCCAACCAGCTGCCTCGCCGGGAGTTCAGCTAGTAGCCACTGCACCTCTCCCATGGCCATGATCTGCTCTGAGCACCACCCCTCCCCCTCCGCTGTTCCACAGACCACACCAAAGGGAAAGTAGTTCTGGAGCAGGGGAGCTGGAATATGGTGCCACAGAGAGGAATGCCCGAATGCCTCACCGGAGGTGAGGGGTCCGGTGGAGGCAATAGGCTGCAGCACAGACCCTCGGGCGGCAGAGAAATAATTTTGCACCCCCTAAATGTCTCTGCTGGGGCGAGATGACTGCCTGCCCCCAACACGCTACACCACTGGCCCAAAGTTCCCGGCCAACCCCAGGCCTTCGGACTCAGGGCTAATAATTTCGACTGAGAATTACAAGGGACAGGGACTCTCTAGGTTTTCTCAGGTCAGGCTCAGGGGGGGCTCTGTCTTTGGAGACCTTCCATTCCTGTGAGTTGAAAGGTATTTAGGGGTTATCACCCATCAGG
>BLSH010167824.1:991565-1001786 GCA_018402905.1 Glandirana rugosa | reverse complement strand
ATCTATAAATAAGAGAGAAGGGGGGAGTGGGGGGAAAAGAGGAGAGAGAGTGGGAGGAGAGAGAAGGAGAAAGGGGGGGAGGGAGGGAGAGAGACACTGCTGCATACAGGTCCGGCTATACATTGTTCTTCACAGATCCCAGTACATTGGCTGGGACACGCTGCAGCCTGCCTCCTGATACCTTCTCAGCTAGTAGATGGCTCAAGTTGTCTGTTACATCCCTCCCTCTCCCTCCATCACCAAGTCCTGACTACCAGCCCACCCAGCTTACTACAGTGCCTTGAAAAAGTATTCATATCCCTTGAAATTTTCCATATTTTGTCATGTTACAACCAAAAATGTAGATATGTTATTGGGATTTTATGTGATAAACCAACACAAAGTGGCACATAATTGTAAAGTGGAGGAAAAATGATAGTTTTACATTCTTTTTTATAAATATCTAAAAAGTGTGGCATGCATTTGTATTCTGCCCACCTTAGTCAATACTTTGTAGAACCACCTTCCGCTGCAATTACAGCTGCAAGTCTTTTTGGGCATGTCTCTTCCAGCTTTGCACATATAGAGAGTGACATTTTTGCCAATTCTTATTTTCAAAATAGCCCAAGCTCTGTCAGATTGGATGGAGAGCGTCTGTGATCAGCAATTTTCAGGTCTTGCCACAGATTCTCAATTGGACTTAGAATGGCCCAGTCAAAGTCCAGCCCTAACACATGAATATGCTTTGATTTAAACCATTCCATAGTAGCTCTGGCTGTATGTTTAGGGTAGTTGCCCTGCTGGAAGGTGTACCTCCACCCCAGTCTCAAGTCTTTTGCAGACTCTAAGAGGTTTTCTCCTAAGATTGCCCTGTATTTGGCTCCATCCATCTTCCCATCAACTCTGACCAGCTTCCCTGTCCCTGCGGAAGAAAAGCATCCCCACAACATGATGCTGTCACCACCATGTTTCATGGTGGAGATGGTGTGTTCAGGGTGATGTACAGTGTTAGTTTTCTGCCACACATAGTGTTTTGGTTTTAGGCCAAAAAGTTAATTTTGGTCTCATCTGACCAGAGCACTTTCTTCCACATGATTGCTGTGTCCCCCACATGGCTTCTCGCAGACTGCAAACGGGACTTCTTATGGCTTTCTTCTTGCCACTCTCCCATAAAGGCCAGATTTGTAGAGTGCACGACTAATAGTTGTCCTGTCGACAGTCCCACCTGAGCTGTGGATCTCTGCAGCTTCTCTGATTAATGCTCTCCTTCCCTGGCCTGTCAGTTTAGGTGGACGGCCATGTCTTGGTATCTTGGTAGGTTTGCAGCTGTGCCATACTCTTTCCATTTTGGATTGAACAGTGCTCTGTGAGATGTTCAAAGCTTGGGACATTTTTTTTATAACCTAACCCTGCTTCATGATACAGCTATTCTGCAAAACCTCTGAGGGTTTGAGGGTTTTGCAGAATAGCTGTATTTATACTGAGATTAATTTACATACAGGTGAACTCTATTTACTAATTAGATGACTTCTGGCAATTGACTACACCACATTTTAGATAGGGGTATCGAAGTAAAGGGGGCTGAATACAAATGCACGCCACACTTTTCAGAAATTTATTTGTAAAAAATTTGGAAAACCATTGGTCCATACAGGTACCCTGATGCCAGGGTGTCCCATTGCACTAGGACCTTTCACATCTGGGTTACTAGAAACTGCCCCACATTTTAACAACCATGCAGGTCTACCTGAGGCATCAGTTACCTAACCTGGGTCCACTAATGCACCTGGGATCACAAAGATTATGCCTAGGTCAGGACAAGGTTCAAACTGAACTCTGCACTTACATAGAAGTTCGTTACTACTGGGACTGTAATAGCGAATGCAACTCTCAAATTCAAAGTGGGTTTCTGGACCACCAGCCCTTGGCACAACAGAAAATAGCTGTAAAAGGAATTCAGGACAGGCAACAATAGGGATCATATACCAAACGTGTATCTAATGCCAGACCATCAGAGGCAAGCTGGGGATCGGGCACAGGACCATTAGAGGCAGGCTAGGCATCAGTCCATCAAAAATAGGATGAACATCAGGTACTGGACACTCATAGGTGAGCTAGGCATTGAACATGGGGCAGCTGAGCATCAGGCACTGGACCATCAGAGACAAGCTTGGCACCAGGCACCAGACCTTCAGACTGGGTATCAGACTGAGATTTAGCAAATTCAGGTTGGGTATCAGGCACCGGACCATCAGAAGCAGGCTGGGAATTGGGCACAGAACCTTCTGAGGCAGGTTGGGCACCAAGCACTGGATTATCAGGCTGGGCATCAGATCAGGATCAGAGAAATCAGGCAGAGGATCAATAGAGTCAAACTGGACAGTAAGAAGGGGATCAAGGACATTAGACTGGATGGCAGAAGGCATATCAATGGAGACAAACTAGGTAGCTGGTCAAAGATCAGTAGTCAGACTGGGAGGCTAAAACATGGGCTTGTTACATATTGGTCTTGAGAAATGGTTGTGTCACATACCTGATGGTAGAGTCTGACTTATGCAGGGGGCAACCTCTCTTACAGCCCTGGTTCCAGAACCCCTGATAGAACAGACAGGGAGTTCTAGAGCACAGGGGGGCACGAGCGCTGAATCGGACACAGATTGGTGGCGAGCTGTCATCCAGAGGTTCGTGCAAGACTGAAGAGTAGTGGTACAGGCCGGTCAATAACAGGCGGGCGGGTGGTCGGGTGCAGGCAGGTTCAGCAACAAACGGACAACTGAAGTACAAAGGGGTCGGGCAGCAGAATGGTCGTAGACAAGCTGGGGGTCGGTGCAGGCAGAGTTCAAGCTGATAGAGGGTCAAGCCAGGGGGTCACAGGAAATCTCAGAACAGATTGATATGGAACACTGGGACGCTGTAGAACGGACAGCACTGGTTGCAGGGTGCTGTCCACTTAAATGGGCCGTTTGGGTGCCAATGTCGGTGCATACGCACGTGTGCGCACAGGCGCGTGCACATGTTACGTGCGCCCGCACACAGGCTTCCGGACCCAAATTCCAGGGGCAACGTTTTTTTTCCTGAATTTGCCCCCCCAAAGGGAGGCCTCCGGATGCCCAAAAGGGCTCTTAGATCTGGTTGTCTCCTCCAGAATGACTTCACAAGTTCCTTAGCATGGATATGGTCCTCAGGTTCCCATGAGCTTTCTTCGGGCCCGTACCCCTTCCATTTGACCAAGAACTGGGTGGACCTATCCCTTTTCCTGCAATCGAGGATGGCTTGCACCTCAAACTCTTCCTCACCATCCACAAGCATTGGCTCTGGTGGAGCCGTCCTCTGATCTGGGAAGGGGTCCTGGATCACGGGTTTTAGCAGGGAGACATGAAACACTGGATGGACCCACAGGGACAGTGGAAGATTCGATTCATACGCCACCTGTTAATTCTTCTCTTCACTGGGAAAGGGCCAATGAATCTTGAGCCCAGTTTCCTTGACAGGCAAGATAATCGCAGGTTCCTGTTTGCCAACCAAACCTGGTTGTAGGTCCAGTTCCCCGCATCTCCTTTTGTCGAAAGCCCTCTTATAATGCTCCTGTGCTCGAGACAGTGTCTCCTGTAGCAGTTTGTTGTTTCTTTCCAGGAATTTTGTCGTCTTCTGTACCGCTGGCACCGTGCTTTCAGGGATTAAGTTGGATATGAACGTAGGGTGGTAGCCGAGATTGGCCCAGAATGGAGATTGCTTGGTACCTGAGTGTATGGTGGTGTTGTAGGCGAATTCGGCTATCGACAGTAATGAGACCCAATCGTCCTGAGCAAAAGAGGAGTAACAGCGGAGGTACTGTTCTAAGGTCTGGTTAGTCCTTTCCGTCTGGTCATTTGTTTGGGGGTAATAGGCCAATGAGAATTCCAATTCGATTCCCAACACTGTACATAAGGCTTTCCAGACCCGGGATGTGAACTGCATCCAACGATCTGAGATTATGTTAATGGGAATCCTGTGAAGTCGAACCACTTGAAATGAAAGTCTCTGCGGTTTTGACTGCGGTAGGGGTGCCTTTCATGGGAATGAAGTGCGCCATTTTGGTAAGGCGGTCCACAATCACAAAGATTGAATTGAACCCTTCAGATGAAGGTAGCTTTACTATGAAGTCCATAGAGATATGGGACCATGGGCGCTCTGGGATGGGGAGCGGGTTCAACAGACTCCAAGCTTTAGCCCGGTTGGTCTTGTTTTGGGCACAGACTGGACAGGCGTTGATATATTCTCTGCAGTCCTTGTCAGCGGAAGGCCACCAAAAGGAGCGCAATAGCAGCTCTGCAGTTTTGCGCCCTCCAAAATGCCCTGCCAACTTGTGGTCGTGGTTAAGTTCCAGTACTGTGAAACGTAGCTCCTTCAGAATATATACTTTGTTATGATACCACCACAGTCCATCCTTCATTGTCAGCCTAGGATCCGGAGACATAGTGGATTCGGCCAGAGATCGCCTGATCTGAGACAGTAAGTCTTCCTGGGTCAGTAAGAAGTGCCGGGAAGAAAGGATGGGGTCTGGTGGTGCAGAGACTCCTGGTTCGAGAACATTCTAGACAAGGCATCTGGCTTTACGTTCTTCGACCCGGGCCTGTAGGTGATATGTAGTTGGAAATGAGAAAAGAATAAAGCCCAAAGTGCCTGACGGGGTTTCAATCTTTTGGCGGTACGTAAATATTCTATGTTTTTATGGTCGGTGAAGACCATAACAGGATGTGCAGCTGCTTCCAATAGATACCGCCACTCCTCCAAAGCGGACTTGATGGCTAGGAGTTCCCGATCCCCCATGTCTTGGGGGCTGAGAGAAAAGAAAGCAACAGGATAGAGAGAGGCCTTTGGGCCTCGCCTCTGAGAGAGGACTGCTCCCACTGTAGTCTCTGAAGCGTCCACCTCCAGGATGTAGGACAAGGCAGAATCTGGTTCAAGACAGGTGTAGATGTGAATAATTGCTTGAGCTTCAGGAAGGCTTTTTGAGCCTCGGAAGAGCAGTGGAAAAAGGTATTCTGTTTGGTGAGCTGGGTGATAGGTGAGATTACTGCAGAGAACCCCTTGATAAACTTCCTGTAGAAGTTGGCGAAGCCTACGAACCATTGGACCCCTTTCCTGCCTACTGGAGCTGGCCAATCCAAGATGGCAGAAACCTTCTGTGGGTCCATAGTGACTCCGGCAACCGAAATATGGCCCAGGAACGGAATGCTGGAGCATTCAAATGCACACTTTTTGGCCTTTGTGTAGAGCCCATGTTGTCGGAGGCGCTATAAACCACACCTGACGTGCCTGCGGTGCTCATCCATTGTGGCAGAGAAAATGAGAATATCGTCCAAGTAGACGACGAATTGGTCTAGGTAATCCCGGAAAATATCATTCACCAAGTGTTAGGTGGCTGGGGCGTTGCAGAGCCCAAAGGGCATTACAAGATATTCATAATGGTCGAACCGTGTTTTGAAGCCCATCTTCCACTCGTCACCCTCACGAATGTGAACGAGGTTGTAAGCCCTGCAGAGATTCAGCTTGGTGAATACAGTAGCTAAACAGAGTCCTTTGAAATAATTCCGGGACCAGGGGTAGAGAATAAAGGTTTTTAACTGTGACCTTGTTGAGGTCTCTGTAGTTAATACAGGACAAAGGGAATGGTCCTTTTTTTCCACAAAGAAGATCCCTGCTCCTGCCGGGGAAGTGGAAGGCCGGATGAATCCTTTCTTGAGATTCTCATCTAGATAGGCCTTGAGGGCCTTCAGTTCCACCTCAGAGAGGTGATATATCCTGCCAAACGGTACCTCAGCACCGGGTAACAGCTCTATCGGCAGTCATAAGACCTGTGAGGTGGAAGTTCATCTGCCCCCTTCTTACTGAACACATCTAGGAACTCGTGGTAGACTGAAGGAACAGCTATGCGGGTCTGGGTCAGGGTCAAAGTATAAGCATAGCACAGGAGAAGCTTCCGAAGCCGGCTGCTGGCAGTGGTGCTGACAATAGAGGAAGGAGAACTGAACCTCCCCAGTGGTCCAGTTAATGGTGGGGCAGTGAGCCCAGAGCCACGGCAGCCTCAAGATAACAGGGAAGAGAGGGGGCGCAATAACGTCCAACAGCAGGTGTTCCGAGTGGCCGCTTCTTCTGGCAAAAAGAGGGACGGTTTCGTGGGTGACTGCACCCGATTTAATGGCAGACCCATCAGCCAGGTGGATGACCATCCAGTGGGTCTTAGGTCTAAGAGGGATTTGATGCTGAGCTGCAAATGTCAAGTCCACGAACCAACTGCATGCTCCAGAGTCGGTGATGGCTGGAACTTGGATTCTCCCACCTGGAAGCTGTACAAGAAGGAGAAGAACAAGGTGGGTAGTAGTACTTGGCAAGGATAAGACTTCTCCTTTGGTAGTGTGGGGACCCTTAGCACACTTGACTGGACAGGACCTGACTAGGGGTCCGGGGCCTCCGCAGTAGAGGCAGAGGTTATAGGTCAGACGTCTGTGTCTCTCCTCAGGGGAGAGTGAGGGACGTAGGAGCCCGGGCTCCAGCAGGTCTTGTGGGGCTGGTCCCGTGTAGCTGGGTAATCCGGGTAACATCCAGACAGGTCATGCAGATCGAATGGACCTCTCAGCTCTGCGTTCCTGTAGGCGGCGGTCAACCTGGATGGCCAGGTTGATCAGGTCATCCAGAGATCAGGTAACACCCACACGGGCCAGCTTGTCTTTGAGCGGCTCTGAGAGGCCCAGCCTGAACTGATGACAGAGCACCGCAGGCCGTTTCTGCGCTCCAGCGCCGGAACTCCGAGACATAGTCCTCCTCCGTACGGCAGCCTTGCTGGAGTGCGTGGAGAGTTGCCTCTGTTGTGGCAGCCTGGTGGGGGTCCTCATAGAGCCGAGCCATGGACTGAAAGAAGAGGTGGAGGTCGGCGGTTTCAGGAGCCTTTTGTTCCAGTAGCTGATGGGCCCAGGCTTGGGGTTCATCTAGTAAAAGAGAGATTACCAGTCCCCCCTTGGTGGCTTCCAGGGAAAAGGTGCGGGGTTGCAGGGCAAAATATAACTCGCATGCATTACGAAAAGCCTGAAACTTCCTACGGTCCCCCATGAACCATTCGGGCAAGGGTACCTCGAGCACCATGGGCAAGGTGACAACAATGCGAGCAGCAGGCTGGCCGGAACTTGATGGAGCTGGCAAGGAGAGCTTCAGGAGCTTTCCAACCAGGTGTACCCTTTTTGTAAGTCCTTCACCACTTGGGTGAGCCCAGCTAGGTGCACACATAGATCATCCATTGGAGAGGGCCCCTGCGCCGACACAGACTGGCTGTCCGTTGCTGTCACGTATCTGATGGTAGAGTCTGACTTATGCAGTGGGCAACCTCTCTTATAGCTCTGGTCCAGAACCCCTGGTAGAGCAGACAGGGAGCTCTAGGGCGCAGGGGGGCACGAGGGCTGGATTGGACACAGATGGTGGTGAGATGTCGTCCAGAAGTTTGTGCAAGACTGAAGAGTAGTGGAACAGGCCGGGTCAATAACAGGTGGGCGGAGCAGTACAGGAGGAGCAGGTGGTCGGGTGCAGGCAGGTTCGGCAACAGGCGGGCAACTGAAGTACAAAGGGGTCAGGCAGGAGAATGGTCGTAGGCAAGCTGGGGGTCAGTGCAGGCAGAGTTCAAGCAGATACAGGGTCAAGCTGGGCCACAGGTAAACAGGAAATCTTAGAACAGATCGCTGCGGAACACTGGGACGCTGTAGAATGGACAGCACTGGTTGCAGGGTGCTGTCCGCTTAAATGGGCCGTTTGGGCGCCAATGCTGGTGCATACTCACACACAAACGCGCACAGGCGTGCTTTCGGACCTGAATTCCAGGGGCAACGTTTGTTTCCTGACAGGTTGAGTGTCTCATTTGGCAATTTAATCAATCTGTACCAAGGATGGATAGAATTTAGGCTTAAGCAGATGTAATTGCAGTAGATTACTGAGAGTCCTTAAAATTAAAGGGCAGATGTCAGAGCTGTGGATGAGTCAAGAGTAGACTGACTCGGTTGCTGGAGTGGCAGGTGTCACTAGAGCAGTTAGTAGTGTACTGGATCAGATGGTGTGGAGGTGGACTAGACTGGATCAGAGGACATGGAGGCAGATTGGACCCAAGAAAAACTTCTTTTTTTCAGTTTGGAATCCTGCAAGTGGTTGCAGGGCTATGAGCAGATTGTGCAGCTGAAGGAAGAGTAGTAACAGTACTGAGAAATGGTGAAGAAGGGATAACAGTTGCAGAGGAGGATTTCTGAGGGGCTTTCAAAGGCAACAGAATGATAGAGGAAGTCTCCAATGTATTAATGCAGGGAAAGTGCAGCTAGTGGAGACAGGGTACTGATGGTACTTTGGAAGCAAAGTATACTGAACTGCAGCTGTGCTTGCTATGGATAATGGAGAGGAGGATCTTTGAGCAAACAAGAGTCCAGAGGCAGGAATGGATTGATACAAATTAGCTGAGGATGAGTAGGGTAGATCTGACCAGGCTTGGATTAGGGGTTGAAAAAAACTTGTTTCACAATTCCCTTATCTAACTAGAGAATGTACGGCATTGATACAATCCAGCAGAGCTTTCGTGAATATATGAATAATGCTCAAAAAAGTTGGGCTCATCTTCCAGTAGCCCCAACAAAGATTCCATCTGAGACACACTAGGAGAAAGGTCATTGCCATCTTTAGAAATACAGTACAAAGCCAGCTCTACAAAAACCTGAATCAAGGGCTAAGTTTATTCATACAAAACCCTGCCTTGATTAACAACAGAATGAGCCAGGATGCATTCCGACAACTGTTCCCTGGTCAGCTCCTTCAATATTTTGTGGCAGTGTTCCATTTCCCCTGTCACTAGCAATGCATAGTACAAAACCTCCTCCTGAGCGTATCTTGCAGGAATTGGCAGATGTTGAGACCAGATACTTCCCAGTTCCAGCCAATCTGATCGTTAGTGGCCTCAGTGTTATGTAAGGGATGCTGAATGCAGGTATCCTGAAGGGATGACCAGATCAGTGGGCTACATGTCAAGGAATCAGGAACCAGACAAAGTATGATTAAATAAAGTTTATTAATATAAAAACAACTGTGACAACACCAACAAACCATGAAGAAAGTAAATGTGTGAAATAGATGTGATAGTGCAGTAAACCTAGAGAAACAACCTAACTAACACAAGTTATGTACAAAGACGGAGGGAGCTCACATGAACAGGGCAGGATCAAGACTAGGACTGGGAACAAGCGGAGGATACAGGGAACTGGAAGCAGGTCAAAAAATACAAGGGACAGGATAAGGCAGGGACACAGCTCATAGGCAGAACACCAAGGCAACAATAGCCATTAAGGGAGGGATTATGTACTTTTCCAGCAGCCAGTGTGAGGTGCAGCCTAATTGCTAAGATAAGCTGACTGCTAGGAGACACCTGCTGGTGGCCACCGGAACTGAGCCCTTCAGTTCTAGGAACAACAGTACCACCAGCAGGCGACCCAAGTCCTGACAATAGTGCTTAATGAATTTCTTTCCTAAAAGTAGGTACTATACCTAACTGTACTTTACTGAAATTGTTTGTTGCCTCTAGCAACTGCTATACATTTTAAAAACATAGAGCATATGAAAGCAATAAAATAATTTTATATATCATTAAATTACATAGAGGAAAAAGTTAGTGTGCAACACTATAATTGGTATCGGATTTAACCACTTCAGCCCCGGAAGGATTTCCAGCTTTAGGACCGGAGCCCTTTTTGCAATTTGGCACTTCGCCGCTTCAAATGGTAATTGCGCGGTCATGCAATGCAGTAGCCAAACGAAATTTACGTCCTTTTTTTCCCACAAATAGAGCTTTCTTTTGGTGGTATTTGTTCACCACTGCGCTTTTTAATTTTTGCGATATAAACAAAAATATAACGGAAATTTTGAAAAAAAATGATATTTTCAACTTTGTTATTACAAAAATACAATAAACTAAATTTTAGTCATAAATTTTTGCCAAAATGCATTCAGCCACATGTCTCGGGTAAAAAAAAAGCCAAATCGCGTATATTTATTGCTTTGCGCAAAAGTTATAGCGTCTACAAACTAGGGTACATTTTCTGGAATTTCCGCAGCTTTTATTTTATGACTGCCTATCTCATTTCTTGAGGATTTAGGCTATGGTTAATATCACAACGTGTGATTGAAAAAGGAGATACATTAAATTACTATATATTTTAATAAAATAACGAAAGTATACGAGAT
>BLSH010167824.1:974390-985962 GCA_018402905.1 Glandirana rugosa | reverse complement strand
GACCAGACACGCGATGTATGTGTTCGTGACATTCGATTTTATAAATGACGAGTAACGAGGTTTTTTGGGACCGTTGGGGACCTCCTTGAGATGAACTCTTTCAGACAGAATCTCACTGGTATATACCGAGGTCCTCGTGTCAAACTCATGGTTTAGGTGACAAAGATTAGAAGAATTCCCTCACTATTAATGATTTCCATCAGCAAATGACCTTTCTTCTTTAAAACTGGATTAGTAAGGGAGACGATACTTCTTCCGTCTTCCTTCCTATGCCAACTGGGTGTCGTCCCTGTAACTGTCTAATAAAATAAATGAATATCTTTCAACAAAGACATCAACACGTAATTGGTGAACGGCGCGCGCGCATTGCTCGTTATCGCGGCCGCCGTCATATGACGGCGTTTTGCGATAACGAACCACTTTGTCGCCGTCAGATGCCGATCGGCGGTCGGCAAGTGGTTAATGCACAACTACAGAAACAACTTTCTATAAGTAAATAAAATAATCTGTCAATGTCCCTGCTGTGGGTCAACCGTATCCTTCCTTCTGCCTTCTTCATAGCAGAGGGAATGATTAGGTCAAAATTTCTTCTTTCCAGTAAACGACTACCTTTAGTAATTATCACTCCCTTAAGAAGATTAGAAACAGTGGATTTGGTACTCAAACTGTGCTCCTGGAGCCATATATGGTCACTCTAAGACAGACTTTCTCAAGTAGAGTTCCTCCAGGGGTTGCCAGGGTTTTTTGGAGCAATGAGCAGTAAATATTTTAGCTTACAGTGCTTGTGTATGTAGCGCACAGACCAGACTGGTCTGGCAGTTTCTATTCCCTGATGGCAAATGGCAGCCAGGCATACAGCATTTCCACACACACGCAAGTCAGTAACCAGACTGTGCTAGTCTTGTGTTTTGTTTTTTATTTTTTGGGTAGAACTTGGGTAGGTTGAGGGCGAGCCTATGGATGTTCCAGTAACCATAAACTTGAATAGTGAGGACACTACTTTGTACTAAAACTTCAGGGTGAAGGCACCCCCTTTTTGAAGTGTATAGATGAACAGTATAAAACAGAGACTCCTAAACAAGAATATAGTCCTGAGTGTACAAAATCGTAACTGGTAGTCTCCTATAAGGGTTAAGGAAAACCTTTAGGTTCAGAAGGCTAATACTATTCACTGTCTCCAGGCAGCCATGTGCAGGATCAGACAGGTTCAGTACGACAGCAGCCCGTGTCCTGGATCTTTGAAAAGCTTTCAGAGAATGCTCCAGGAGAATAGAACAGGGGTCCACAGCCAAACTATAGCTGGGACCCCATAAAAGGTGCTGGCTGTTCCAGGATGCCACAGCCCTCAGGCTGGACCTTACTCCCCCAGGAACAAGCCCTCTGCTCTGGGGACTAGCCCATTTATACCTCCCTCAGCCCCCTGCAGTTCACCTGCCATATTGACCAGAGATTGGTTGAGGAGATATTATCGTGCAAGCTGAGGTCATATTCTCCCACACACTATGTTCCAGGATCCCCTGTAATTGAATAGTAATTAAGCCCATAACTACAGAGCCCAGAGCAGACCTAATTAATCAAGCAATGTTCTCCCTGATTACAGGGAAGCCACAAACTAAATTTAGCGCTCTATGGGGCGCTACATTTGGTTTCAGCACCAACATCACTTGGCAGAACCAGAGACCTGGTACTCGTGATTATGAATGTAAGGAAACTTTACACTGAATACCAATGTAACAGGGCATTCCTTGCACTTATCACTAATGTAATGGTTCTTTCTCCCAAGGGCCACTAATATAAGGGACCACTAACCACCAGGGTAAGGGGCCAATTTAAAAGGACACTACATTTTCATTGTCTAAGTTTAACTTCTAACAATTATTACATCGGATTTAAACCCCAAACCAAAAATGTAATATATTGCAGCTTGCCAATCATTAGATGTGGTGGCAACTGTAGTCTTCCTTTTTTAGGCTTTTTCCCCTCTGTTTTCACCTGGTGATTTGGCCAGTAACACACCTCCTGTATTATAGTGCTTATAATCTGGATGAATGAGCGTAGAGACACCTTTGAACGGCAGCATTGCTAATCTGGGAGGGAGGGGTGTGTTAGTGTATTTAAATCTGCTAGTACAGCTAACAAATTGAAGGTGAACTCCAGCTAATAGTTTTAAGCAGCTACAGCAACAGTTTTTTAAAAGGTTTTACATGAATAAAAGCTGATAATTGTACGCACATCTGTCAGTGGTAAATGGTTTGTCTCAACCCACTAACTTCTTCATTTGCAGGACAGCTTGTTGAAAAACAGACCTCCTGGCCAGATCACCGGGTGAAAAAAAAAATAAAGCCTATAAAAGAAAACAAATGCAGCCATCACATCGAAGAATTAGTTAGCTGAAATATAATAAATGTTTGCTTTTAGGTTTAATACTACTTTAATTGAATAGTTATTACAACACAAATTGTCATACAGCATTCAAGGTGATCATTCCTGGGTATTAAACATGTAAGTAAACACATCCTTTAGGGCCCATTCACACAGGGGCTCTCCGACTTCAAGGCGACTTCAGCACGACTTTGTGCGACTTACAACGCGACTCCATGCCAGGCGACTTTGCCTGTGGCCAATCAGAGAAGGGAGGGAGGGGGTTGCCTTCAAAAATTATTTTCTTTTGAACTGTAGAGTCGCTTCAATTTAAATGGGGGATCCGACTTGGAGCTGACTTCCATTGAATTCTATGGGCGCAAGTCAGATAGAAGTCGCCTTGAAGTAGTACAGGAACCTTTTCTGAAGTTGCCTTGAAGTCGGAGCGACTTCAGTAGTGTACATTAAGACGGCTCTCATTCACTTCAATGGGATATCTTATGTCAAACAACCTGGGGCGACTTGAGGTGACACAAGTCGGAGCGCAAGTGGCCCCCGTGTGAACCGGCTCTCATTCTTTTATTTGTTCCTATATTTACAACTTACCGATCATGCTAAGGTACTGTGAGCTCTAGATATAATCATTTTGCTGCAGAGGTTCCTTGGGGCCTGAGCGTTATTTTTAGGGTTCCTCCATGTTAAAAATGTTTTCAAAGGCTGTTCTAAGAGATTGTTGGTTACTGCAGTGTTTCCCAACCCAGTCCTCAAGGCACACCAACAGGTCATGTTTTCAGGATTTCCCTCAGATGAAACAGCTGTGGTAATTACTAAGGCAGTGAAACTGATCAAATCACCTGTGCAAAATAATGGAAATCCTGAAGACATGACCTGTTGGTGTGCCTTGAGGACTGGGTTGGGAAACACTGGGTTACTATACAGTTTTGATAATTTTGTTGTTAATAAAAGGCAATAGTTTACTATCTAGTAGATATTGGTATTATCTGAGTGAAAAAAATCTCCATTTGGTCATGTCACAAGAATGTATAATTGCTCACGGTGCGTCACTACAGTTGCCTTATAGTTTTAAAAAGTAACTCTTTATAAACCTGTGTTGAAAGAAGAGATACTTTAGGAATTCTTTATTGCCACATAATATGCCATGTGTCACCTCAGAGGACATGGAATGCCAGGAGCAATATTTAGAAAATTCTGGGATCTGTAGGAATGCAAAGAATGTAAGTTTTGAAACCTAGAATTGATGTACTGTTTTTTTTTTTTTTTTTATTGCTCCATAATCATTCGAAATCAACTTTTTAATTTTACTATTCGTTAGCACCTCACATTAGAATATTCTTTCACAGACATACTGTATTTTTTTATCCCGTCTCCTCCACCCTTGCAATTCCTGCTTGGGCCCTCACCAGCCATGTTACTTGTAGCTTATGAGGGCTCCTATTTCTCTGTGTCAGCCTTAGCATCTCAGCTGTCCTGTCACCTCTACTCTTGTCACTCCTCCACATTCAAGGAGCAGTTTATGGTTGGGCTATCAGTGAGGAGTGAGGGTCCCATCTCAATCCCAGATCTTTGGCTGTACAAATAATCAGGTGAAGATAAAGGAATCACTAGTGGATTTATACCTGGAAATCTCAGGTAAGGAGCATTAATGAACCTCTTTTTTTCCTTTAAAAGCTCTGTGCAATGCTTTATTAAATGTTGAATGCATCAGTTTAGATATGTGAAGTCAAAGTATAATCAGGCTCAGTTCTGCAAGCCATATTCCTAATCATTAAACATCATGCCACAAATATCTCCATATATTTTCATTTACTCTGCTTTCCTCCTTTTTTGATTTGGGAATATTGATAACACATAGAAGTGGAGCGAAAAGCAAAACAATTCTATTAAGGAAGTAATTACAGTTTTCATTTAGATGGCCTCTTCATAATTTAATTATGATATTCAATTATATTCCTGGTTATGGGTAAAATACACAACACATATCACACTGATCAAAATTAATTTTAGTTTGAAAAGTTATGTTTAGTTGCTGTGACTTCCATAGTTGGGGGTTTGTTAAAACTCTACAGCAATGGGTGAGAGGGTAAACCACTAAATGACTTGCCTAGCTCCCTCTGAATTTTGTGTAAATTAGAACAAATTGTAGAATCCAAAATAATAGTGAAGTGCTTCACCATCATTTTATTTATTTTGGATTCTGTATTTAGTGTAGTGATAGCATTGTTAGGTGGTAGCTTTCTATAATATATTATATATTTTTATTATGCCGGTGATAAGTTTGGGGTAGCATATAGTAGCATGGGGATATATATTTACTCATAGAACAAATTGTACCTATGAAAATTGGTAGATCAAAGATAAAATCAATTGACTTAAAATCAAAAAACACTGTATAGCTTGAATTCAAATTCACTTTTTTCCTATTTTTTTAAAAATGAAAATAATTCTATTTGTGAGATATGCACATTTTTGTTTTAATTTTTATGTAGCATCTGTGATTTAAAAGCTGATTGTAAAATGGTGTTAAAGAGTCCCTTCTATTTTTGTTGCATGCTAAAAAAAACTTTAAACTTGTCCTGGACGTTCAAGATTTTCAAAATGAAACATTTTTTAAAAATACACATATATTTGAACTGAACTAGAACACATTTCTCGCATTTTCAGCAAACCATTTTGGTTTTTGCACTGCACATAAAGGGCTTTTAAAACCTGGTGTACAGCATGGGAAGGTGGCAACATTTATCTATGCTGGTCCCAAGGCAGAGAAGCTGAATGTGCTCTGTTTCATTGTCACTGATGTCACTCCCTCAGAACCAGAATGTTGCCAACTTTCCATGCAACATGCTGACTGGATTTTAAAGATAATCTCTCAGAGTATAAATATGGGAGCAGATGTTGCTGACTTGTTTTTGCAGTTGCATGCTCCAGAATGTTCATTCTTATGCTTGCTTTATGCTTTCATTCATCAAGTAGTGAAAGAAGGATAAAGGAAAAAAAACCTGGATCCTGCATTTTCAAAAATAAATCACGTTTTTATCCTGACAGGTTCCTACTAAACCACCTTCCCTCAAACGGGAATGAGAGAGCCACACGTCTCTGCCTGAAAAGAAACATGATTAGGTGCAATAAAAATATGAAAAAGTCACATGTAATGATCATGGATTAGGAGATTATTAGTTTGTAAAGTTTTCATTTCATATGGATATGTACACAAAAACAATTTAATAATGTTTTTGTAGGAAGTAGTCATTACATGCTGGCTGTTACCTCTACAGGCTGTTGAAGTATCTATCGTGTTTAAAGGGTTCTGAATTTTCTTGGTGCCATGTGGGAAATGAGGACATATGGGGCACTGTGTCTGCAAACATTGGGACATCTGGGGATAGATTACATGACTACTAGGAAATATGAGAAATGTTCATTGCCCCAAAGAATACTTCATCTGCATGCATTCTAAAAGTGATGTTACACCTAAAGTATGTCTATTTCAATGAACATACAGTTGTGTGCTAAAGTTTAGAAACCCCTGACAATTTCCATGATTGTCATATAAATATTTGGGTGTTTGGATCAGCAATTTCATTTTGATCAAATAACTGAAGGACACAGTAATATTTCAGTAGTGAAATGAGGTTTATTGGATTAACAGAAAATGCTCAATATGCATCAAAACGAAATTAGACAGTGCATAAATTTGGGCACCCCAACAGAAAAATCACATCAATATTTAGTAGAGCCTCCTTTAGCAGAAATAACACCCTCTAGACCAGTGGTTCTCAACTCCGGTCCTCGGGACCCACTAACAGGCCAGGTTTGCAGGATAACTGAAATGCATCACAGGGGATATCATTTGCTGCTCAGTGATTGCAGTATTCTAGTCTGCATCTCCCCAAGGTAATACTTAAAATCTGGCCTGTTGGTGGGTCCCGAGGACTGGAGTTGAGAACCACAGCTCTAGATGTTTCCTATAGCCTGTAATGAGTGTCTGGATTCTGGATGAATGTATTTTGGACCATTTCTCCTTACAAAACATCTCCAGTTCAGTTAGGTTTGATGGTTGCCGAGCATGGACAGCCCGCTTCAAATCACCCCACAGATGTTCAATGATATTCAGGTCTGGGGACTGGGATAGCTATTCCAGAACATTGTACTTGTTCCTCTGCATAAATGCCCGAGTAGATTTTGAGCAGTGTTTTGGGTTGTTGTCTTGTTGAAATATCCAGCCCCGGCGTAACTTCAACTTTGTGACTGATTCCTCAACATTATTCTCAAGAATCTGTTGATATTAAGTGGAATCCATGCAACCCTCAACGTTAACCTAGTACCGGCACTGGCCACACAGCCCCACAGCATGATGGAACCTCCACCGTATTTTACTGTGGGTAGCAAGTGTTTTTCTTGGAAAGCTGTGTTCTTTTGCCGCCATGCATAACGCCCCTTGATATGACCAAATAACTCAATCTTTGTTACATTAGTCCACAGCACCTTATTCCAAAATGAAGCTGGCTTGTCCAAATGTGCGTTTGCATACCTCAAGCGACTCCGTTTGTGGCGTGTGTGCAGAAAAGGCTTCTTTCGCATCACTCTCCCATACAGCTTCTCCCTGTGCAAAGTGCGCTGAATTGTTGAACGATGCACAGTGACACCACCTGCAGCAAGTTGATGTTGTAGGTCTTTGGAGGTGGTCTGTGGGCTGTTTTTGACCGTTCTCACCATCCTTCGCCTTTGCCTCTCCAATATTTTATGTGGCCTGCCACTTCTGGCCTTAACAAGAACTGTGCCTGTGGTCTTCCATTTCCTCACTATGTTCCCCACAGTGGACACCAACAGCTTATAGCTCTGCGATAACTTTTTGTAGCCTTCACCTAAACCACAATGTAGAACAATCTTTGTTTTCAGGTCATTTGAGAGTTGTTTTGAGGCCCCTATGTTGACACTCTTCAGAGGAGAGTCAAAAAGAACAACAACTTGCAATTGGCCACCTTAAATACCCTTTCTCATGATTGGATGCACCTGTCTATGAAGTTCAAGGCTTAATGAGCTCACCAAACCAATTGTGTGTTCCAGTTAATCAGTGCTAAGTAGTTACAGGTATTCAAATCAACAAAATGACAAGGATGCCCAAATTTATGCACCTGTCTAATTTCGTTTTGATGCATATTGCACATTTTCTGTTAATCCAATAAACCTCATTTCACTACTGAAATATTACTGTGTCCTTCAATCGGAGTTCCACTCGTTTTTCTAGTTTATTAAAAGTCAGCAGCTACAAAAAGTGTAGCTGCTGACTTTTAATAAACACTAACTTACCTGTCTCCCAGTCCAGCGATGGCTGCGCCCGAAGCCTCGCTCGTCTCCCCCCTCCTCCCTGTGGCGCCGGCATTGCAGGTGTGGGCACCGGCCGTGGCTTCACGGCCGGGGCACGCACTGCGCATGCGCGAGTCGCGCTGCGCGTTGCCAGTGGCCAGGCAATCTTCTGGGACCTGTGACGTGTCCCAGAAGATTGCCAGGAGGGAGGGGCCGCCTAGGAATAGAGGAGGAGTCGCCTAGGCGGCCCAGAAGAGGAAAGAGGAAGAGGGACAGGAAGTCCCTCTGAAAATAGGGTATCCACTCCCCCCCCCCCCCAAAAAAATGACATGCCAAATGTGGCATGTAAGGGGGCGAGGAGCGCTTAAAGCGGAAATTCCACTTTTGGGTGGAACTCCGCTTTAAGTTATTTGATAGATCAAAATGAAATTGCTGATCCAAACACCCAAATATTTATAATTGAGAATCATGGAAATTGTCATGGGTTCCTAAACTTTAGCATACAACTGTCGCTATGGGTAAACTTCGTTCAGTGTGAAAGCTCAGAACCAGGACAATCACTGGAATCAGCTTTCATGAAATGATTCTTCCCAAGTCTACAATGAATCCATCTATTTGAGTAACTTCATCTTGTGTTCCCTAAAGTGTTCTGTGGTATAACCATAAATGAAATGGCTGTTCAGTCTATATTGACTTTTGTCTTCTCACCTACCCAATGTATGAGCATTGAACACAAAAACATCTATAGTAGCATAAATCTGAGGTGGCATCAAGTATTTCATAAAGGAAGTGGAAATGGCAGTAATGATGTACAAAGTCCGGTACCTCCAACAATCAATCAGAAATGTGACTACACCAACAGGAATGTGATTGGCTGATATGGACTCAGCACATCATCATTGCTCTTTGCACAGTCTTACTGAATAGTACAGAGAGTATTTCATATCTGCCGTTATATGACTCTGCTTGCTTTAAATCACGTACCCAAATTTGTTCACCTGTTTTACTTGCACTGACTACATTAATAATGTTATAGGCCAATATTTGTTCTAATGATTCATAGAAGTGGGGCTTTTAATGTATGTCTGAGGACTGGCATTCTATTATTTTGTCCTGTATCAACATGTGTCAAGCTTTTTTTGCATTCCCATTGATAAGTATGGAAAGAAAAGCAGTCCTAGCAAGAACAAAAACCTGTGTAAGCAGTCCCCAACACAGGCAATGGATGGTCCTTGTATCAAGGCTGTGAACGCTAGAAAGTCTGTGTGTTTCAATAAAACAGAGCTTTCCATTGATTGATAAATATGTTCAGAGAGTGGTGAATTCTCCTAGCATAAGCTCAGCACTCAATACATCAAACATTGTATAAATAAATGTATGTGAAAAAAAATATACCAAAAGATTCATAAATGAAATCAAAAACAAATGCTAATATTCAAACAAGGTAATGGTTTCTTACAGGGTGTATATATAAACTTTCACACAACTGACCAACAACAATTATTAAGTGCATATACGTGCAGCTAATTATATTCCCCCATGTGATATTCCTTGGAAAACGAAACAACTCCACTTATGAATCCATCCACCAATGGAATATATCTCTGCACTTACCGGATCTCAATGCCTAAATGTTCTGCAAAAGGAAGGCATGTACTTAACCACTAAACACATTTGAATGTATATTCACTTAATTAATGTTGTTAGTCAGTTTTATGTGAATGTTTATAAGTAGCCTGTAAGAGACCATTACTTTTGGGAACTTGGATTGTAGTACGTTAATTTTTTTATTTCATTCATGATTCTTTTGTTATATTTTTTTTTAACACACATTTTTCATACAATGTTCAATGTATTGAGTGCTGAGCATATCTTGGGAGAATTCATCACTCTCTGAACATATTTGCCACATATTTGGGGGGTGACTAGCACAGCAGCTTTTACACTGTTTATCATATATTTTAAGGGGTCATTCTCTAGGGCAGATTGCATTGGTTTTATTATTTTTGCTTTCCATAGAGTCATTACATATAGTTACATAGTTACATAGTTAGTGAGGTTGAAAAAAGACACAAGTCCATCAAGTCCAACCTATGTGTGTGCTTTCATGTCAGTATTACATTGTATATCCCTCAATGCTTTGGTCCCTTAGGTGTGCATCTAGTAGTTTTTTGAATGTATCTATACTCCCGGCAGAGACCACTGCTTGTGGAAGAGAATTCCACATTCTCACTGCTCTTACTGTAAAGAAACCTCTACGCATTTTAAGGTTAAACCGCCTTTCCTCTATTCTTAGTGAATGGCCGCGTGTCTTTGTGTACTCCCTTGCACTGAATAGTTCTGTCCCTATAGGGGGGTCACCAGTACAGTATTTGTACATTAAAATCATATCCCCATATCATATATTAGACCGCATTATCCTGAGTATTCACTTGTCCTGTATGGTATAATCCACAACAACCAATCAGAAATGGTTCTTTAGCTGGTGTGATTACAGTAATCTAAAATTGGAACAGAAACTAGCTATTACTGTATGTTGCTCGTCTTCAATGTCCTTTGCAGTGTCTTGTCAGATACTAGATGTGCATAGGCCACAAATAAATTGATACAAAGACATTTATTAAACTGACTTGTTGATAGATGTGATCTTCTATATATTATTCAGTGGTTTTATAATTTTAACTTTTTCAGTGTCTTTGACTGTATTCAAAATAGACATGTTTTGCTTAGTTGTGGCTATAATGTACCACTATATATCAAAACAAGAATGAATATATATATATATATATATATATATATATATATATATATAAAACACATATATTACTACTTTAAAGTACATCTGCCATGAGATAGGTGTGGAGGTATCCATTACTGTCTTGCGCCTGACAGTGCTGTTTACCTGGCTCTGTCTGACTTCAATTCTTTTGAAATGCAAACCTAGAACAACATGTTGCAAATGAGTGTTGGAAATGTGTCAGCAATTTTTATTTGTCTCTAACCTGCTCCAGATCAGTGACTCTGACAGCATTGAAGCCAAAGAATCGGCATGGCTGTTAGGCAATTGGAATTCTCAAAGGAGAGGCCAGCAATGGCAGCCTACATCATTTTGCTGTCATTCAGCTTAGAGAAAGTATGTCTAAAGCCCAAATTTTGTTTCTTATAGTTTTGGATAGAGTACAGAAAGGGTTAAACACGAACCACATCATTTTTTTTTTTTTTCTGGCTCCGTACCATTGGGAAAAATTCCCCTTTACTTCTTGTCCTAAAGGCACAACAGAAATTTACAGGAAATCTCCCAAAGCAAGGGGGTTTTTCCACTTAGTTGTCTCTAGGACAAGTGTCCCCATTGGAAGATGCCCCCACCTTTGTTTTGGGGACAACTCTAAGACCCCATACACACTATTAGATTTCCTGCAGATTTTTTCCTTCAGATTTACCAAAACCATATATGAGGTCAAACCTTAAAGCGGAGTTCCACCCTAAAGTGGAACTTCCGCTGGTTGGATTCCTCCCCCCCTCAGGTGTCACATTTGGCACCTTTCGGGGGGGAGGGGGAAGAGGACACCTGTCTTTAGACAGGTGTCCTTTTCCACACTTCCGGGAGTTCTGGCCGGCGGACGCGGCCGCTGACGTCAGAAGCCGGCTCCCTCCTCCCTGCTCGCTCTGCTACTGGCCGCCTGGCCAGTAGCAGAGCGTGGCAGAGCTCGCGCATGCGCGGTAAGGTGCCCGGCGTGAAGCTGTACTGCTTACACGTCCGGGTTCCCTTACCCGCGATGGAAGCGGCTGCACCCGTCCCCCGATCCGAAGATCGGCGGCGGGTGCCGACATCGCTGGAGTCCAGGACAGGTAAGTGTCCTAATATTAAAAGTCAGCAGCTACTGTA
>BLSH010167824.1:963279-973546 GCA_018402905.1 Glandirana rugosa | reverse complement strand
TTCAATGTATTCCAGACGTTCTTGCTTATAAATTTTTTTGTTTTGTTTCTTTTCTATCGAACCCACCATGTCATTTAGTAAACTAAACCGTGAACTTGATTTCTCTAGACTCTCTGATCTTATCCCTTAGGAAGACACCTTGACTTTTGTGTAGACGGACACGTGTCGGTTGAAATCTATGACAATTCCTCAATCTCGTATACATAAGACCACAAATTTGACGAAAACATAGGAGAAATATTAGGTGAAAGGTCCTTTGACAAGTAGAAACACGTGACTTCGACCGTGCAAGGGACTCAAAAAGGTCGTTCTACCACGTGCTTTCCAGGAAACTGTTCATCTAGGAATGCTCGGACCTGACACCCATAATGTGGTGGTGCACCATCTTGCTGGAAAAACTCAGGGAACGTGCCAGCTTCAGTGCACAAAGATGAACAGTTTCCTGGAAAGTGGATTATAAAGAGGATACAAAAGCAGTTTAAACACCAGAATACATATGCTCTAACTCCTTAACAGTATCTAAAGTTGGCTGTGCACAGGCAGATGTGTTTTCAGTTCCACAGAAGGATTCCCTATTCTAGTCTCTCAGATCTCTTTAGTTCAAGTGCCAAATCAAATGATTTACTGTACCACCCAAGCTATCTTTTCTTTGTTTTGTTTTTTTAAATATTCGTTCTTGCAGACCTTATGTAACTTATTTTAAAATGTGCTATGCCTACAAGATCAAAATAAAACTATAAATGTATTCAATATTTTATTAAATGTGGTATGTCACATAAAAATAGCATATATTTATTTATTTATTTTATTTATTTATTTTAGGTACTTATATAGCGCCGTCAGTTTACGCAGCGCTTTACATATACAGTACATTGTACATTCACACCAGTCCCTACCCTCAAGGAGCTTACAATCTAAGATCCCTAACTCACATTCATACATACTAGGGCCAATTTAGACAGGATCCAATTAACCTACCAGCATGTCTTTGGAGTGTGGGAGGAAACCGGAGTACCCGGAGGAAACCCACGCAGGCACAGGGAGAACATGCAAACTCCAGGCAGGTAGTGTCATGGTCAGGATTCGAACCAGTGACCCTTTTGCTGCTAGGCAAAAGTGCTATCCACTACACCACTGTGCATATAATATTAATTTCAAGATATTAACATTACTAAAAATAAAGTATATTGCCTTTTTACTAAAAACCACATGAGGACTTAAATACCCAGATGATCCCTATAGATATATGAATTCCACAAAAAGACAGTTGAGCCCAACTCCTTTTTTCCTGCACCCTCTGCCCTCCTTTTCTGCTTTCTCTCTGAAGACTCACTGCTACTTTTTACTTACCTATTCGGACTGCTGACAACACAAGTCCTTCCTTTTCTCTAGTTGTGTCCCTTGGCGTTTTTTCCCTCCCGGACATCATGGTGCTCATGCTAGACCAGCGTGAACCCCCAAAGGGAATATCCATGTTGGCCAGGACTCACTAAGATGGCTGGGTATCATTCAATCCAGGAAAGGAATCAGAAAATCTGTAACGAAAAAATCAGAGAGAAACTAAGTAGCTAGCTATTTTTTTTTTTAAAACTGCATCATTGGCATAATAAAAAAGGTAGTATACAGTAATTCCTTGTTAGATGCTATCCTACTAAGTAATTGAAACACTTTTTTTATTAGAGGAGTGATGCCACAGTGGTGATTACCTGTTGATCATTCAGATTATTACCAATGCCCATTTTGAATGGTTCACCTTAAGTCTAGCCTTAAAAGTCAATTCTGGCCCCAGTACCCCTCCCGCTATTAGCTGGTAATAAAGAAATAGAAAAAAATATTAAATTAAAAACCCCTACTTAAATGGCCCTTTTACTCAACTAAATCCACAGTCACATGACATTTCAGTCCTGAGTGTTCTTCTGTTTACAGCTTCTTATCTAGTAAAGCTAGGTGATCATCTAGTATTACACAGATCCATAATTTCTTTATTTACTATGCTATGCTTTACCACATACATGAGTGCTGCTCCTTTCATCCTTCCATGCGGATACCAGCTTATTAGCCTTTCAACATAGGGGCAACCTATTCACTGCTTTGCACCCAGGAGTTTTGATGTTAAACAAATGTCCCCACTACCAATGTGGACAAGTACATTTTAATTGTTCATATGGACTTGACATTGATACTTATACCCTATATTTTATTTTTTTTACATTTACCACATGAAAATTAATTTATCACACATGTGAAAACTAATACTAAATAAGTTACTCAACCTAACTCTTAAAAAAAAAAGCCTAAACGTAAACCTAACCTTAGCCTCAACCTTACCCCTAAACCTTAGTCTATCTCCTAAACCTTTGCTTCAGTCTAACCTATAAATCAAAACCTTTCCCAAAATCGAATCCTAAACCTCATCCTAACCGCTAAACCTTAGCCCCTCAACTTAACCTTTAAACCTAAGCCTATCCTCAGCACTCCAAACCTCAGTCCAACCTCTAAGTGTTTACCTTAACTTCATTCTAACCCCTACACCTTAGCCTCAACCTAAGCCCCTTAAACATAGATTTACAGTAGGCCCTAAATCTCAACCTCTGCCTCAATCCCAGAATTATCATGGTGATTATTCTATAACCATTATAGCCTCAACATTAAGGTTAAGAAAAAAGCAACGCACAAAACAAAGCTATGTTGTAAGATGTCAACAATAAAAAAAAATTGAGTCAGAAACAATATTTACCCCCTATGACCCATCCTGCAAAAACAGTGATTCAGCACTGGACAGCACATTACTTGGGTGATAAGCTTGCATACATACTCCCTCCTGAGCAAGACTCATCAGTCTTGCCCTGCTGAGAATTAATACAGGTACACAACTTGTGTAGTCTATCCGTGTACGTGTACTGCTGCTCATTATTAAATTTGAACAGTAACTAGCAAATAATGTTGAGAATAATCTTAAAAAAGGAATAATATTTGGTTTAGCAACATCTGTTTTGGTCCAAAGTATCCAAATAAATAAAAAATAAAATCCTATGAGTTTGCTGGCCTTTGCTTTAAAACTAAGCAACACAGGTTTGGAGATATCTAAAATAGGATGTAGGAGACAGAAACGTATACATTAGTAAAGGTTTCAACAATATAACAGAAATAAATATATTATGAAGATGGGATGGTGAGAAGTAATGCTTGCCCCTGACCTATGGAATGCCATCTATCTAAAGCTGTCCCATGTAATTTAAAACCACTGTATGGCCAATTTAGACAATGTAGGGTCTTCTTTTGCTTTTTACATTTAGCCCAGGTTCACACTTGTCCAACAAACGGACCAACATTGTGAGCACAAGTCGCATGACATAAGCAAATTAATGTTTCCCTATGAGAGCCATCTTAACTCGGTCCAACACAAGTCGTTCCGACTTTGAAAAAGGTTCCTGTACTACTTTGGTCCGACTTTGATCCTACTTCAGCCCATTGAATATCATTGAAGTCGGATCAAAGTCGGATAATTGTCTTAACTTATCCGACTTTGCGACATGTGCTCTGAGGATCTTGAAGGATAACTCCACACAAATTGTTTTTGCAAAAATGGCACGGGGTCCCCCCCAAAATCCATACCAGACCCTTATCCAAGCATGCAGTCCGGCAGGTCAGGAAAGGGGGTGGGGACGAGCGCCCCCCCCCCCACCCAAAAGCACCTTCTCCCCATGTTGTTGAAGACAAGGGCCTCTTCACGACAACCCTGTCCGGTGGTTGTTGGGGTCTGTGGGCATGTGGCTTATCGGAATCTGGAAGCCCCCTTTAACAACATCAACATGGGAACAAGTGCTTTGGGGTGGGGGCGCAGGGCCCCTGCCCCAAAGCACCCACCCCCCCATGTTGAGGGCATGTGGCCTGGTATGGTTCAAGAGGGGGGGCGCTCGCTCGTCCCCACTCCCTTTCCTGACCTGCCAGGGGTGCACGCTCGGATAAGGGTCTGGTATGGATTTTTGGGGGACCCCATGCCGTTTTTATGGCGTGGAGGTTCCTCTTAAAATCCATACCAGACCAAAGGGTCTGTTATGCTCTTGGAGGGGGAACCCCATGCCGTTTATTTTTTTTAAAATTTGGTGTGGCGCAAAGTAGGAAGAAAGTCGGATCATTGTCTTGTAGGACAAGTGTGAACTCGGCCTTATGCTGTTATAATAATCAGTGATTTTGGTGCCTCTATTTAAATTTGCGACATCACAGCAGAGCGATACATATAGTGAAGGTCTCTCTACACAGCTGTGTACACTGCAGTACATTGTTCATAATGTCCTGCTGGGATGATTTCACTGGAGACATGCTGCTTTGTTAATGATTGGACTCCAGCTTGTTGAAGCCAATGGCCTTTAATTTCAATAGAGATATAGGTATTTTCGTATGTCACATATCTGTGATGTTGTTAGTAGTAGTGTTGTCACATTTATAGGTCTTTTTTTCAGAATGTTGTCATTACATACAGCTATGTCATTTATGGTTTTATATTGTAATTTTTAGATGGTGAGAACAGAATTTCATTTGGACACGCTCAGGTTATCAGTGGTCTGCATCTGTAATGTTATAAGCCAATACTTTTATGATATAGAACGGTATTCATAATAGGTGACTAATTCAGCAATATTTGACATTTTAAAGTAAAGATAATCAACAATTATTCTTTATTGCACTTGTCTGATCATCTGACCACTGGGAGCTTTTTTATTTGATGGTTCTATAAAGGTGGCCCTTTAATGGAGGATAGGAAATACTTACTTATATGAAGCTGTTACTTTGGCTCTGTTCAGAGGACTTGCTGTATTCCCTGCATGGTGGGGTGCTTGTTATTATCAATGGCAGATGAGCAGTCTTAAATGTCTCATAACTGCCGTTTGTTGTTTAGCAAGCATTTTGTTTGTCACACATTCCAGAATACAAGCACTTTCAGCGACACATACATGAACTCCTTATACTGTATGCCAAAGCGTATCCATTAAACATATTCATAGCCTTCTGCATGGCAGATAAAGGCTCTGTTTACAAACTGGTAAGAATTGTTTGTGCATAGTCAGGACCTTGTTAGATCATATGCTGTAACCATAAAGTGCATTTATGGGCCAGATGTGCCCTCATAATTATCAAACTGAATTGCTTTATCAACATATCAACTTTTCATAGGTTGTAAACCAGTGTCAGATTTTTTTTTTTAGATTTGTTACACTTTGTATAACACTTAGTGTATCTATGAGTAGAAAATATAATACCTACACATGATTTCTGATTCTCTGTAAAATGCCCTCGAGCCATGATATGCAAATTGAAACCAGCTCCTGTAGTTGCCCATATGGTCCACACAGGAAGTAGGAGAGGCCAGAGCTGGCAACCATAAGATCCGGTTTCTCTCTGCATATCAAAAAAGGTCTGGCAGTGTTCCATATTTGCTAGTTCTGGCACTGGACTGCTCCCCCAACCCCCCCCGAGGTGAAGCTGCAGCTCCAGACCTGCTATATAGCCTAAACAAACCCTCAACTCCAGCTCCAGAAGCCCTACCCCAGCTTCAAAGCTGTACCAAGACCCCCCCCCCCCCACCAGTTCAACTTCTAGAGCTGCTCCAATTAAAAGATTATTTGTAGCGTTATTTCAAAATATGTGCACTAAGATTGCATCGTAAAGAGAGGCGCACAATTCCAGACACTTGTTTTTCTACTACAAAATGAACTGCATACACCACCTTCATCTACAGCATACCTTGAAGTGGTGTGGTAGTAAACCCTCCTATCATTTTCAGCCAAGGAAGCTGCCATCTTGGCCTCTGTTTAATCTACAACTGCCATGATGCTGCACATGTGATCAGCTATGACACCAGCCATTGGATGGTTTGACAGTTTGGTTTAGAGCACAACCAATGGGAGTGTTACATTTCCGGCACGTGCCGGAAATGTGACTGGTTTTTAACCTGTTAAATGCATGGGTTTACTACCGCTTTAACATCAACCCACAAAAGATGACTGCCTTGAATATCACCTTCCCAACTGTTATCCTATCCCATCTCCAATCTTGCTTTCTGTATCGTTGGGTGACTTCATCTTTGGATTATTTAGGTATCAAGTTGAACCCCAGCTATTCAACTTTTTTTCAGCAAATTATTACCACTTTTACACTCTCTGACTTCTCTTATGCAATCATGGCAATTTCCTTCTTTATCTTGGATAGGATGCATCCATCCTGTCAAAAGGACAATTTTGACAAAAGCCCTTTTATATTTTCACACAATCCAGTTCTCCTCCTGTTACAAAACAAAACTCTTTCCTTTATCTGTGCTTTTAAACACCCTTGAATATCTTGATCCACTGTTTTCACTCACAGATTGCAGGGGGTCCTGGGAGTCCCCAATGTGACAATATGATATATTGCGTCACAAATTTTCCAGCTTTCTATGCTGCATGCTACTGCTGACATCCCATTCTGGGTACTCCTATAACTCCCTAACTGTAAACCGACTCCCGTTTCAGATTTACTTTGGCTCCCACATAAATTACACCCATCTTTATTGAGCCCCTTGATGTTGCACAGTTTGAAAATCTGGGTTCTGTCCTCTACTAAGGCAATCTTATGTCTCCCTTTCTACCTCTTTTACTGATCCTGAACAATCCCCTATTTCTGCCTGGTATGGAACAACTGAGAGCATTTACGTAGTGGTCATCCCATTGATTCACATGAGCACACCTCTTCTTATCATCACACACTTTCCCATATTGGGCCTCCAAACAGGGGACCTATGATGCACCTTCCTAAGAATCCTTTCGATATATTCAGCTCCGACATTGGATATCATTGTCAAGGTCAACCTCCACTTTGTGCTATTGGAAAACAAATTTTGAACATACGGTATATGCCAACACTCCCCTGATCCCCTGGCCTCATTTCAGCTATCTATGCATCCATAAATACTGGTAACACCTTAATATATTCCTCTGGGAACCAGACCTCCATTGACCCCCAAGGTTTGGAGCAAAGTCTGGGCTATACAGGAAAAAATGTTCTTTTAACACTGCCATCCCTGAATCAGCATATCAAGTCCTTTTAAGGTGTTATTGGGTCCCGACCCATATAGCACATGCAAACCCAACCTGTAGTGATAGATGTTTCAGAGACTGTGACTAACATGGGGATGTTCTCCACATAGTTTTCTTGTTCACAGCTGGTCAGATTCTGGTCCAGCATCTTTGGACGTTTACATACATTATTTAATCTGAACATTTGCAAAGATAATATATTGGCCCTATTACATTGTCTGATCCGAGGCCTTTTCTCAAATTAACAAAAATTGGCAACCTACTTATTCTTGACTGCTGAACAGACTATAGCATGGAAGAAATATTTCATCTTGTTCGTGGAGGTGAAAGACTATATGACTACTCTCAGGTTTAATGAAAAGATATCTAACATTTTAAATAATTCCCATTTTAAATTTCTTTGAACATTGGAACCATGGCTAACTTATACTCCTCCAAATCTGCACTCGGTTAGTGTAAGCCACCTGTAGTCTGTCACTTGGCTTGTCCCTGAGCTGGTGGGGACTCCACCTCCTACCTTCCTTCCCCTTTTCCCCAACTACCCCCCTTTTTTTCTTCTCTTCTTTCTTTTTTGTTTTTGGCTTTCTCCTCTACTTCCGCCAACTTTTATTTACCTTATCCTTTTCACGCTTTCTCATGCCTGGCCTAGGTTCTTTTCTTCCTGATATACATATGCTTCTGCGTTGTTCAGCCTGATAGGCCTCGTGGGTCATAGTATTAACCACAAGGTTAGACCCCTGGAATGCTCATGTTGCTGAAGAATTCATATTTTTATCACTGTTTGTATATTAGGTCATGCAATTGTTTTTGTCCCCCTTTGTGGCCGATTTGTTGCACACATAACAGTGAGTCATGTGAACCAGCACTAAAATGGCAGATGCAGAATGCTAGCTCCAGGACCATTTCAATTTCAGCTTGGCTCCAGCTTCATTAAAGCTCCTCTCTGTGCATCGCAAAAAAAAATATATATATATCTAGTTGGGCCTCAACACACTGCAGGGGTTAAATGCTATTTAAGTCTAGGGTTGGAGGAATGAGCTGTAATATTTACCCTATTACTTGCTTTGCTTCCAGTTCTGTCTTCACTAAGGCACTCTGGCTGGCAGTTGCACCAATAATCTATTCTTGCATCATATGTGACGATGGCAAGGGCCCATGTACAACCCAGCACATTGGAGAGAAGTGGATATCAGGTGCCTGCCTAAGCAAGGAATAAAGAAATGATTACAGCTTATTCCTCTACCCCTATATTTAATTAGCATTTAACCTTTGTAGTGCGAGAGGCCCCACTGCAAGGGTATTTTTTATTAATTCCCAAAATTATCTTTAATGCCAGGTCCAAAGCTTATCTAAAGAATGCTCAAAGCAATAGAGGAAGCTCTGCGTATAACCTTGCCAATCCTTTATCAGAGTGCCCCAGTATTTAGAGCTCCTCTAGTGTTCTACAAAGAATCAGAAAGAAAGAGAATGACACATAGGCTCCAGGAGGTGCCGTCAGTATATGTTTATTGGCAGTTTTATATTATTTGATTGCTTATGGGTTTGCTTTAAAGGGAGGGTGTTATCATTTGCAGCCAATTAGATGCTTACTTTCATTTTCAATCTGTACAGGAAACAAATGACAAGTGGGATCTTAATTAATAAGAAAGTAAAAATACTCTTTCTCTTGGTTGCAATGGACAAAACACCCACTTTCATATACATTGGCTTATAAATATAAGTATATGTAAGATTTTCAGTCCTCATGAGTACATAGTAAGTAGACTTGTTTGTATATTGATGTTACAATAAGTAAACCAGAAGTTGAAAATTCTTCTTAGAATCTCAGGAAATATTTGACACTTAGTAAGGGTAGTAAACAGTTTTTATGTTCTCGTCTTAATTTTAGCAGAAGAGTTAAAGTATAACATACCACTGCCCTGTTTCCCAGTCTGTTGCTAGACTTCAAATATCTAAGTGGGTAAAGTGGCCACATAACAGGCACAGACACGGCACAGCTGTTGTCACGCATCAAACATGGTTTTTAATATCTCTGAGTCTACAGTTACACAGTCAACCAAAATAGTGCGCTCTCATAATCCTTGGTGGGGGAAATGTGTGGAGCTCTTGTTATCAATGCCTTAAATTTTAACTGTCAATGTACTGACCACTCCAAGGTGTATAATGGGCAAGACATAATAGTGACTAAAAAGTGTAGAATAAGAACCATCAGGGTTTACATCTGTGAGTTGCAGCAACTCAAGTGTCGGTAAAGCATGTGCTAACTCATAGTCGTTCCATTCATTTTTAATAGCACCCCAATGGCATATTTGATTTTTGGAACAATTTAGTTTGTCAAAACCTTGTTGGGTTGTCTAAATGCAAAGCGCTGTAACCTGTTACATAGTGGGCATTAACACACTGCACAAATGTAAATGGTCCCTCATTGTTTCTTTATGTCAGCAACTCCGTGCAAAACATACTGACATATAGCAAAGGATGGCAAGTTGAATCCGGCTAGTATCTATTAGGCAATTTACACAATTTAAATCTAACACTATATTAATAAAACAGGCTGTCAACTGTTTTTGGCACAATCCACTTGGAACACAGCAGCTGAAATAAGGACATTCTGTTACATAGTTACATAGTTGGATAAACATTACCTTAATCACTCAAAGACAGTGAGGAGTATGAACTAGCTGGATAGTTCTAGTACACTGAGTGAGTAAAAGTGCATATCAAGTTATACTTTAACCTAAGGAAACTCGGGGGGCGTGGCCTGGCGAGCGGAGAGGTCGGACGCAGGATAGAGGAGCTCCGTCCAAGAGAGTCATCATCTCAAAACATCCGCTTTACAAAACATCTTACTGAGGTAATATTTACACCATCCACCTCCTGAGGCTGCCAGCTTTCGACCCATCTAACTTTGAGCCCAAAATATAAACTTTATCTGACGCGGCCTAGGCCGCAGCCGGAGCACCGGGCTAAATTTCCGGCCCGACGGAGCCAAACAACCGCGGCTCAATCCGTAAGGAAGCCTCGTTCCGAGGAAACAATAATCACACTCCACTGCCCCAACAGAGATCCAAAGACTGGTAACTTCTGGGGACATAAGGAAACTGTTACAAAGAAGGGGTAGGCCGCGCCACAAGCCCCGGACTAAATTTACTAGTAGCCGGAACTCCCGCACACTCAGCTCCCCAAAACCTGAA
>BLSH010167824.1:940179-954635 GCA_018402905.1 Glandirana rugosa | reverse complement strand
CTCTGAGATCCGTTTTTATATATCTATATATATATATATATATATATATATATGTCTTAAAAAAAATATATATATATAAAATAAAAGAAAGACACAAGGGAGGACAGCAGAAAACAAAACATACGGGATCGCACAATCAAAAAGTCCCCATTATCGGATCATGTCATGTCTAATTATAATTCCATGATATTGAAACTGGGACTGGCCACGTGACATTTCTTTTATTATATATATATTTTTTTTTAAGACACATATATATCTATATATTTTTGCCTAGAGTCTCGCCTTCATACGATCTCCCCGATATGGGTCGCGCTGTGTATGCGTGTTCATGCGCGGCGCGATGCCATGAGGTTGGGGTCGTGTTTGGTTGAGACGTAGTTATGTTTTATGTTAATAATAATTCACATCTGGAGGCCCTTTTCATGATATACGGTTAGTCCCGGTCCCATCGTACGAGATTGTGATTGAATATAGCATGGTCTGGTGCTGGGGGTTTTTTTTTTTTTGACTCTATCTCTTCACGAGAATCGCACCGTGTATGGGCGCATACACGATGTGATTTGGGGATCGTTTTTAAACTTACACACGTGAGATTATTCATCATCTCCAGATTGATTTTCTTGCTACTTGGGTTTATATTCATTATTTCACTGCAATTTCACTCATGTATTGGGTTGGCTCCATTTATATTGTCACATTTATCACATGTGTAATGGCATATATTTGCAATACATTCATTAGTTATTGTGTTTTATTATGTCAGGACATTGATATGGTTTGTATCGTATAAAGGGTTACACTAGTCCCTGCATTTGATCACGGTTATACCTGAAGTGAGTTAACGTGGTGTTTTCTTTTCTTTTCTTTTATCACCATTTAATGAATAGTATTTGTGTTTACACACAGGTACTTTCGGCCACGTATACATTCTCCAGGTTTCACTATGGTTCCTCCTGATGTCAATTGCTTAATTGTTTAATTGCTTAATTGTTGGACCATCTAATTATTATGTATGTTTTGCTATATATATGCACTGGTCACATATTTTGGTCAAGCTATGAGTAAGCACCTACTGTAGGGCGCGAAACGCGTTAGCTGGACCTTCTGTTCGTAGTCTGTATCACCCTTTTGATGCAATAAAACATTTTTGGAAATTGGATCGTTTGAGTGCGGCTACTTCTAACCTTTGCTGCTGTTACTATTTGATTGCTTCATCAGCCTGCACCTGTCTTTGTGAGCCAGCACACCAGATCCACACGAGCCGTGCTGCCCTAGAGCAGTGAGTCTGCACTAAATGAATTTGAATTGTTTTGAAAATTTGGAATTCGTTAGAAAATTATTAAACTAAACTAAATGAATTTCGAAACAAATCAACAAAACATCAACTAATCAATCTGAACTAAATCTAAGCACATCTTTCCATTCTGCCCATGTCTATTGCCTGGTGCCACACAGCCTTTTCTTATAGAAGCCTGGGCCATGCCCTGCACCTACTGCGCGTGAGCATCACTCATTCTATTAATTACTATAACTGGTCTATACTTCTGGCAGCCCCACAATTCACAGGAACATGGACTAGTCATAGCGCTGAGTAGAATAAGCAGCACACAACTTCCGACGTAAACAACCCGAACCCTTATTACTGGAAGGCGCAGGATACCCCCCTCCCTTACCCACACTCCTCCACCCCCCCCCGTGTCCCCCACATCGCTTCCCCTTTTTCTCTCTTTCTCTCCTCCGCCTCTCTCTTCCTCCCTGACCTTTCTCCCTTTTCCACCCACCCCAACTACAGCTTGTCTCATCTCAACAATTTTATCTTCACAGAGCAGACAATAAGTCTGTTTCTGTTGACATAGTCCCCCATTCTCAGAGGCCCATAACAAACCCTTATAGGACTCATTGCCTGGTGGACCCCTAACACCAATCTGAAGGCACCTGTAGCGGCCTTCCTGTCTAGGCGCAGTTTTCTCCCGCCGGGGCGCAGAGATGGGTAGACTGTCTCCAGGCCCGCCTGCTAGCTAGCAGCACACCACCAGGCGATCTCCCTTAGGTAGTACCTCTCCCACTGTATACCATTACACGACTCACTGAGCGATTACTTACTATCCAATTTGTCAGAAAAATTTTTACATGACCATACTTCTGCTCTTTTGTCATTACGATTAAGAGTATGAGACTGTTTATGTACTTTTGTACCCCTGTTTATACTTTGTAACTTTCAATAAAATTTTTGAACACAAAAAAAAAAAAAAAAAAAAAAAAGAATAAGCAGCACACATGTGAGTACACACAAGATGCACCTGGGATTTTTTCTTTGTGGTATTAGATAGGGCTTCACAGCAAAAACCGAAGCAGGGTTGAAATTATGGGGGTAGGAATGAAGATCAAAGCAAGAAGCCTAAACGAAAACTGGAACTGTCCTTTACGTTATAGTGGTCTATTCAAACAGAGACTGTACAGAATTAGTTTTGGATAGACTTGGAAAGAGTAAATACTTCTGTCAGGCTTTTATTGTTGTCCATTTCTCTTAACTTCTTGATACTGTGACAGCTGCTTTCAGCACAAGAAATAAGGTATAGGTGGAGAGTGTTAGCACTACTACAGCAAAATGATAGGTTCCCACCGGATTCTGGTAGTAAACACAAAGGCCGTGCCATGTCTTGGGAAAAAGAATCCCCTTAGAGAGTACAACATTGGGGGTACAGTGTTAGCCAGCACTACAGAAGAAAAAGATTTGGGGGTGCTTATTTCAGATGATTGCAAAATGAACAAACAGTATGATCAAGCAGTGGGAAAAGCAAATAGAATTCTGGGATGTATCAGTAGAGGGATCACCAGCAGGAGGAAGGAGGTTCTGATTCCTCTATATAGATCTTTAGTGAGACCTCACTTAGAATACTGTGTCCAGTTCTGGAGACCTCACTTACAAAAAGATATTGATAAGATAGAACGAGTTCAGAGACGGGTAACAAAAATGGTGAAAGGTCTGGGGGATAAAACTTATTGAGAGCGAATTCAGGAACTTAATATGTACAGTCTGGAGGAAAGAAGGGAGAGGGGAGACATGATTGAAACCTTTAAATACATCAAGGGGGTGAATAAGGTTCAGGAGGGCAGTCTTTTCAATATGAAACCAAAATCAAGAACATGGGGACATGACCCCAAACTAACTGGAGGGAAGTTCAAAAGTAATCTTAGAAAGTATTATTTTACTGAAAGGGTGGTTGATGATTGGAATAAACTACCAACAGAGGTTGTGAGACAGTCAACAGTAAATGGCTTCAAACATGCTTGGGATAAACATAAATCTGTACAGGCGGTCCCCTAGTTACAAACATTTGTCTTACAAACGACTCCTACTTACAAACGGAGGTAGACAACAGGAAGTGAGAGGAAATCTCCCCCTAGGAAGGGAAATTCAATCCTGGAAGAGTTATTATGGGAAAAAGGTGTCTCCACTGATGCTTTATCACCAATCCTTGTGTCCACAACAACCCAAAATTTTCAAAATCCAATTATCATTGGGACAGGAAGTGAGGTGAAATCTTCTGAACAGAAACATAGACAGCAAAACAAACATTACAGGGGTGTTACCCCTTCCCTATGCTATCCAAAAAGCTTAAAAATCGTTTTTTTGGCTGAAGCTACACTTAAAAAATGTACCTGTACCGACTTACAAACAAAGCCAACTTAAGAACAAACCTACATTCCCTATCTTCTTTGTAACCCGGGGACCGCCTGTAGTCAGATAACAAGGTTAATGTGAAAACAAAAAACAAAAAAAATAAAAAAATAAAATAAAAAGGGGCAGACTCGATGAACTACTCAGTCTTTTTCTGCCATCACTTTTCTATGTTTCTATGTCATGACATGTGGCCTAAAAGTGTTCAGAAAGGGGAAGGGAAGGACTACATAGTCACTGTACCCTCCTTTACTGTTCATCCATGTTGCATGCATGGATAAAGGTCTTTTATGGATGTTTAGGGGGACTCCATACTGTTAAATGACTTTTATCAAGCAATATAGTGACACAAATCAGACTTCTTCACCTTTAGCAAAGTCTAAGAAACAGTTTCTCTGTATACCCTTATGCTGAAATCCTGGACAGCAAACTGAGACAGATTTGCAAAACTCTGAAAGATTTCACACTGAGGATTTTCACTCCAAATAGACACAAAATTAAAAAGTATTCTGGGTCAGGTTTTATCCCATTGCAGTGTACTTTAGAGAAGCAGAGGGATGAATTTATAAATGAAGCAGAACTCATAGTAACTCTGCTACAACGCTTCTATTTACAGGCAGTCCTGGATTACAAACCGCAGGTTTGTTCTTAAAGCGGAGCTTCACCCAAAAGGGGAAGCTCTGCTTGTTTGCTTCCTCCTCCCCTCCGCTGACATATTTGGCTCCTTTTGGGGGGAAGGGGGGAGCTGTTACCTGTTTCTGAAAGGTACCTGTCCCCACTTCCAGGTAACCTCGCCACAGCGAGGTCCCCCAGAAGTTTGGCTCCCCTCCTTCCCCCACCGCTGGGCCATTCAGAAAGCGCAATACGCTCCGCACATGCACAGTAGGGAACTGGCTGTGAAACCGCAAGGTCTCCCTTACAAGGAATAGCGGTTGCAGCACCAGACAGCCGATTGAAAAATCAGCTGGGGTGCCGACATCGTGGGATCCCTGGACAGGTAAGTGTCCTAATATTAAAGGTCAGCAGCTACAGTATCTATTCAGAAGATTTCACCTCACTTTCTGTCTCTGTGACAATTGGATTTTGAAAATGTTGGGTTGTTGTGGAAACAAGGATTGGTGATAAAGCTTCAGTGGAGACACCTTTTTCCCATGATAACTTACAGGAGTGAATTTCCCTTCCTAGGGGGAGATTTCCTCTCACTTCCTATTGTCTCCCTCCATTTGTAAGTAGGAGTCATATGTAAATTGGATGTTTGTAACTGGGGCACTGCCTGTAGTACTGCCATGATATGTGACAGAATTGATAAATGTTCCCTTAAGTGTTAGTTGCGGTTAAGCAGTGACATAAAGTAGTCTAGCCTTTCTGATAAAGCATATTTGGGGCTGACTGGCACTTTCTTTTTAAATTATATCCATCTTTAACCCCTTCCTTACCGGCGTATAGTAATAATGCGCCGTCAAGGTACACTCCCCATCCTGGGTGGACGTCATATGACGTCCTCCTGTTTTAGCCTTTCTGCGGGCCCCCAGGGGCCTGCATCGCGGCGACGGGCATTGGGCGTGTCCCTCGGGACTCCGGCCATCCATGATCGAGGTAAAGAGCCAATGACATTGGCTCTTTACCACGTGACCGGTTGTGTCCTATCACTTCAGAAATTGAGGAGCTTTGGCGGCGATCAGGGTTCAGGCTTGTCCTCGGACAACCCTGATCAGGGTAAAGAGCCAATGAATTTGGTTCTTTAACACGTGTCCGGCTGTGTCCAATCACATCCGGCCACAGAATGACAACAAACCGCGGTAACAAGCTGTTACCGGGTCCTCCTCTTCACACACCGATCGTGTGTGAAGAGGAGATAGCGGTAACAGCTCCTTACCACTTACTGTGTGCACCAATCACACTGATTGCCCCCCAGTAATAAAGAGGACATGTCACAGCCAATCAAAGTACCTGTCACAGCCCATAAAAGTACATGTCACCTGCCCATCAGAGTACCCGAGTACCTGTCACCTGCCCATCAAAGTACCCGAGCACCTGTCACCATCCCATCTGTGTACGCAAGGACCTGTCACCAACCCATCTGAGTACCCGAGTACCTGTCACCAACCCATCAGAGTACCTGAGTACCTGTCACCAGCCCATCAGAGTACCTGTCACCAACCCATCAGAGTACCAGCGTACCTGTCACCAGCCCATCAGAGTACCCGAGTACCTGTCACCTGCCCGTCAAAGTACCCGAGCACCTGTCACCAGCCCATCTGAGTACGCAAGGACCTGTCACCAACCCATCTGAGTACCTGTCACCAGCCCATCAGAGTACCCACGTACCTGTCACCAGCCCATCAGAGTACCCGAGTATCTGTCACCAACCCATCAGAGTACCTGAGTACCTGTCACCAGCCCATCAGAGTACCCAAGTACCTGTCTCCAACCCATCAGAGTACCCGAGTACCTGTCACCAGCCCATCAGAGTACCCGAGTACTTGTCACCACCCCATCAGAGTACCCGAGTACCTGTCACCAACCCATCAGAGTACACAAGTACCTGTCACCAGCCCATCAGAGTACACAAGTACCTGTCACCAACCCATCAGAGTACCCAAGTTCTTGTCACCACCCCATCTGAGTACCCGAGTACCTGTCACTAGCCCATCAGAGTACTTAAGTACCTGTCACCAGCCCATCTGAGTACCCTAGTACCTGTCACCAGCCCATCTGAGTACCCGAGGACCTGTCACCAACCCATCTGAGTACCCAAGTAGCTGTCACCAGCCCATCAGCATACCCGAGTACTTGTCACCAGCCCATCAGAGTACCCGAGTACCTGTCACCAACCTATCAGAGTACCCGAGTACCTGTCACCTGCCCATCAGAGTACCCGAGTACCTGCCACTAGCCCATCTGAGTACCCGAGTACCTGTCACCAGCCCATCTGAGTACCCCAGTTCCTGTCAATAGCCCATCTGAGTACCCAAACGCCTGTCACCAGCCCATCAGAGTACCCGAATACCTGTCACCAGCCCATTCAGTGGAGACACTTTTTTCCAATGATAACTGAACGTAAAAGAATGTATTTTGTGGTGTAATTTTTGCTATGTGCATGCTATGTGTTAGAAATATCTTATAAATTGACCACTTTGTGTAAAATTAAGAGTTTTCATTTGCTTTCCACATTTTTCAAAGACTTGTGGAAAAAAATTAACCGTACAAAAGACTCATAATGCCTCATAGAATATACGTTGGGGTGTTTGCTTTCCAAAATGGGGTCATTTTGTGGGTAATTCCATTCTCCTGGTGCTCCAGGACCTTTAAAAGTGTAATAGGTAGGAATGAAATTATATGTGTAATTTATGCTCCTAGAACGCCTGAAGGTGCTACTTCAATGTTGGACCTCTGTATGTGGCCAGGCTGTGTAAAAGTCCCACACATGTGGTATCGCCATACTCAGGACGAGTAGCAGAATGTAATTTTGGGTGAAATGTTTGCTATGTACATGCTATGTGTTAGAAATATCTTATAAATTGACCACTTTATGTAAAAATAAAAGTGTTTTCATTTTCTTTCCACGTTTTTCGATGACTTGTGGAAAAAAAATTAACCATTCAAAAGACTCATAATGCCTCATAGAATATACATCGAATGTTTGCTTTCCAAAATGGGGTCATTTTGTGGGTAATTCCATTGTCCTGGTGCTCCAGGGTCTTCAAAAGTGTAATAGGTCGTTAGGAAAATAGATGTCTAATTTATGTTCCTAGAACATCTGACGGTGCTTCCTGCATGTTGGACCTCTCTATGTGGCCAGTCTGTGAAAAATTCGCACACATGTGGTATCTCTATACTCGGGAGGAGTAGCAGAATGTATTTTGGGGTGTAATTGGAAGTATGCATATGCTGTGTGAGAAATAACTTGTTGTTAATAATAATTTCTTAATTTTCCCAAGAATTGTGAGAAACAAATACAACTTCAAAAAACTCGCCATGCCTCTTACTAAATACCTTGGAATGTCTACTTTTCAAAAAAAGGTCATTTGGGGTGTATTTGTACTTTCCTGACATTTCAGGGCCTCAAGAAATAAGATAGGCCGTCGGGTGTGATAAATTTCCAATGATTGGCACCATAGCTTGTAGACTCTATAACTTTCACACAGACCAACTAATATACACTTATGTGGGTTATTTTTTACCAGAGATATGTAGCAGTGTAGGTTTTGGCCCAAATTTATGAACAAAAATTACTTTTTTTTGCAAAATTTTATCATAGAAACTAAAAATAAAGTTTTTTTTTTTTCGAACTTCTCCCTCTTTTTTTTCACTTATGTCGCAAAAAATAAAATACCACCAAAAGAAAGCTCTATTTGTGTGAAAAACAAATTATGAAAATTTTGTTTGGGTACAGTGTTGCATGACTGAGTAATTGGCATTCAAAGATTGAGAGCACTGAAAGCTGAAAATTGGTCTGGGAAGGAAGGGGGTATAAATGTCCTGTATTGAAGTGGTTAAGATAATAGATGTTGCATACAAGATTTTTTAAGACAAAAATAATCAACTATAGTAAGCAATAATTATTCTCTCCAGTTATTGCTAAGGTGTCCAGCAGTACATATGATTCAGTACTACCTGACTAACAATAAATAGCTTGTTTATGATTGCACATGATTCATTATACATGACTAAGAGCCGATTCACACAGTGGCAACTTGTCAGGCGACTGGAGTCGCCTGACAATTCGCGCTCCATGCATTGCAATGGAAGTGTTCTAATAGGAGCGACTCAAGTTGCTCCAACTTAGAAAAAGGTTCCTGTACTACTTTTGGGGCGAATTCAGGCGACTTGCATTGATTTCTATTACAGAAGTCATTTGCAAGCCGTGCTGAAGTCGCGCTGTGCGGGGTCACTCTGAAGTTGGATCGCCCGTGTGTGAACCGGCTCTAAAGGATGACAACTTCATGCAGATAAAGTTAAATACAGAAGTAGTCATACTAATTAAACACAATATATTTATCACTTCCAGGCAAATGCTGTGTCTGATATAGGTATAAGTCAGGTCACATGCATGTATTAGGCAAGTTTCTCGTTCTATGTTTTTATTGAAAGTAAATATCAATAAATATTCAATAAGATATCAAAAATGGAGTTGTTCAATTAACAGGTGTCTTCATGAATGAACACAGTACGGGTAATTAAATAATCCGAAAATTACAATGGTATGCTGTAATGAAATGATAACATTATATAATGAATTTAAAAAAATGTAAAGGAGTATTAGGCAAGTTTCAATAAGAAATACAAACATTTTGGGAGTGTAATATGGTAGCAAAGGTAAATAATAATCTAAATGCACTCTACCACCTAGCGTAATCAATCAGAAAATACTGCTTTTAAAGCGATCGTACGATTATCTAATAGTTAGTACACAGCTTTCGACAGCTGATCATGGCAGTTCACGCAAAATTATCTGAAGGGGCAAAATTTTTCTCAATTGATACCAGAATGTATAGTTTTCCTTAATCAGTATAGCATTCGTCCAAAAAAAAAACCCCAGAAGACCAACAGCTTGCATGCTCAGAAATGACAATACATTATAATACAATACAACACAATACATCACTTCCAAAGTTATATTCTGTCATACAAGAATTTTTGTAACTTTACTAACCTCTTCATTTTCGATATGAGACTAGCATGCAAAATAAAATGGACGATCATTCATCCAATATTCTCATTGTGTGTATGAGGCTTTAGAGTAGCTTTCATCCTCTAAAATTACACAGTACAAGGGAAAATTCTTTCATAGTTGGGAAGATTGAACAGATATCTGCCCACCCCTGCATGACTCATTGATCACATTGCCCACTGCGATTTCACCATTCCAGTCAGGTAGTTAACCACTTAAGGACAGAGCCTCTTTCTGAGATTCAGTGTTTACAAGTTAAAATATTTTTTTTTTGCTAGAAAACGACTTCGAACCCCCAAACATTATATATATTCTTTTCTAACACCCTAGAGAATAAAATGGCGGTAATTGCAATACTTTGTCACACCGTATTTACGCAGCAGTCTTAAAAGCGCAATTTTTTTGGGAAAAATTCACTTTTTTTAATTAAAAAATAAGACAACAGTAAAGTTAGCCAATTTTTTTTCTATATTGTGAAAGATAAAGTTATGCCGGGTAAATTAATACCCAACATGTCATGCTTCAAAATTGCTCCTGCTCATAGAATGGTGACAAACTTTGACGCGTAAAAATCTCCATTGGTGAAGTTTAAATATTTCTACAGGTTACCAGCTTTGAGTTACAGAGGAGGTCTAGTGCTAGAATTATTGCTCTCGCTCTAACGATTGTGGCGACACCTCACACGTGTGGTTTGAACACCGTTTTCCTATGTGGCCGGGACTTACGTTTGCGTTTGCTTCTGCGCACAAGCTCAGTGGGACGGGGCGCTTTACAATTTTTTTTTCTTATTTATTTTACTTTTTACTTTTACACTGTCTTTTTAAAAAAATTGGGTCACTTTTGTCACTAATGTAAACATTCCTTGTAATAGAAAAAAAGCATGACAGGACCTCTTAAATATGAGATATGGGGTCAAAAAGACCTCAGATCTAATATTTACACTAAAATGCAATAAAAAAAAAAAAGTCACTTTAAAAAAAAATTGGCTCCTTTAAGAGCATTGGGGGGGAAGAGATGTTTGACGTCGCTTCCGCCCTTGAATGCCATGGATGCCATCTTGCCCTCACTTGGCATCCAGGCAGTGAGGGGAGCAGACCCAATCATTTCCGCTGCTACCAACAGATCCGGTAAGTGGCGGAGACAACCTGAAAGTGGTGGGGGGGCCTTCTCCCGCCCCCGATAAAAGTGATCTCATGGCGAATCCACCACAGAGACCATTTTTATCTGAAAGCTGACCGCCCGCTGAAAAAAATACCAGGGTTATGGTAGCTATCTGCTACCATAACAATGGTATTCCACGTCAAAATACCGATGTACAATGATGGCGGGTGTTCGGTAAGTGGTTAAAGTTGTAAAGACACTGTGAAAGCTTTATTTTATTTTCAAGATGATGGGTTATTTAATTTGTTTGTGTTATGAAATTTACTTTGGAAAATCATATGTATTGTTTTTCACAATTCTACATTGACCAGTGGTCCAAGGGGCAATTTGCTATTCATAGATGGTGAATGGGCAGCCTTTGTCCCTATCTTACTGTTACCCTTTACTAGCTATAAAAAGACATGCTTTATTCTTAGTCACCAATAGTGGATGGCAAGCATAGTTCTGTGTCACTCAGCTCTTCTTGCGTAAATGTTTTGCCCAGTAGTACTGTGCACTGTTCAGAAACGATTGCCTCATTCTGTTATTTGCAGGAAGTGACAAGTGCTGATCAAAGCCAAATACCCTACTGTATCCAGTATTAGAGGATTAGCTGATGCCCATATAATCCCAGTCATATAAATCTTGTCCATTATAGAACAATGCTAACAATTATGTAATACGGCTAGGACACATTCATCTCTCCCACCCACCTCTAATTAGAGACTGGAACAATAAAGTCCATCAACATCTTTCAGCTTGTCCAAATCTAAATTTGTTAAGGCACGCTCTAGAGAGGAGTAAAAAGATTGCAGTTTCTGGGCTCGAGAAAAGAATCTTAGCAGTCATGCAAAAGGTAACATGGAGTTCTTCTAGTGTGTTTTAGTACTGACGTGCATGTCTAATGTCTTAAAGCTGGTGCAGTCTTTGTTGAAGTATGCTTATTTAACATAAAGAAAAGAAGTGCTCACAAGTCACAGGTTGAAGGGAATAACTGTTTCTTAATATAACTTTTTCATAGGACAAAACAAAATTCTATGCAACTATACAGGCATTCCTGTTTCCTTAGTATGAAATGTAATTGCTTTACCCATGTCTAACATGTTGTATCTTGAATAATGCAACCTTAAGACTGGAACATTACCAATCTATATAGTATAAGCTTTCACGTGTCACATTTCATAGACCCTGGCCCAATGCACATCCTAATATAAAATCTAAGAATATTCAGAGTCCTCTATGACCATCAACATATAAATGCATGAGGCCATGAGCTTTTACATCAGGGTGCACATTTCTTTCGAATAAAATGTCTAAAAGTTGATGGTCATTTTGTTGTAAATAAGTATCTTATGAGTATACTCATAAGACACTACTAAAACATTTTAGTATGTTTCTGTATATCTGAATGTGTTTATGTGTATTTTTAATTAGTAATTTGTTTATATATGCTTTTCAAATATAGGCTTATATTTTAGGTTTAGATGGTAACTGGTGGTGGGCAGCATAGCTTTGTCACCGTGATACCATTCATATAAAGATAAGTTGCTGTAAAGACCCAGGGTGTATTTATAAAGCAATGAATGTAACAATCACCAGACAATCACAAATGGTTAAACATTCACTGTTTACAATATTTGCACCAGGAAGATTCGCCTGCAGCAAATATTTGATAAATATCATATTCCCTTCTATAGAATTGCATCTATAGATGCCCTTCAATTCACATTGACAAATTCATATTCAATAGCAATATGATATTTACCCTATGAAAATAATGAAATAAAATGACAGTTCATGGAGAACTTTTCAACATGGAAACAAACTGCAACATATATATTCAAGTGTTTTTCTTTGCTTAAAAAGGCAAAACTAAATCTAGAGTGAAAATATATAAATTGAAGAAAATGTTCCCAATAGCCTTTCGCATATAGAAGATACATTAAGCTGAAAAAACTGTAGCTAATTGAAAGATATCCATAGTCTTCTAAAAAGTTTTTTTTAGACATGAGTGTAAATATCTATTTGTTGATTTAATCTATGTGTTCATTTAATTACTGTGTTGAATGGAAATATGCTCATACATGTGCAAAAACATATTTACTCTATGAGAAAGTCTTGACTTTGACAGGTGCCTAGAAAACAGTAGCCTCCCTACCTGAGATTTTGTCCTTGCAGTAGTTGATTAGAGAACCTGTATGAAATCCATTTGTACACTGGGAAAAATAATTATTATTCCATCACTGTGCTTGACTGTAGGGATGGTGTTCTTAGGGGCATAGTCAGCATTTTTCTTCCTCCAAACATGGCGCATCAAGCTAATAATAAAGAGCTCAATTTTGGTCTCATCTGACAACAGCACTTTCTCCCAATCCTTCTCTGAATCATTTAGAAGTTCATTGGCATGACTGTACATGTCCCTTCTTGATGAGGGGGACTTGCCGTGTTTAGAGGAAGAAAAATGCTGACTATGACCCTAAGAACACCATCCTTACAGTCAAGCATGGTGGTGGAAACATTATGCCTTGAGGTTGTTTCTCTGCTAAAGGGACAGACCGACTTTGCAGCATTGAGGGGCCAATGGATGGGGCCATGTATTGTAAAATCTTGTATGAGAACCTTCTTCCCTCAACATACCGCCAAGGCAATAAAGGAGTGGCTCAAGAAGAAGAACATTAAGGTCATGGAGTGGTCTAGCCAGTCTCCAGACCTTAATTCTATAGAAAATTTATTGAGGGAGCTGAAACTTTGTGTTACCAAGCAACAGCCAAGAAACCTTAAGGATTTAGAGAAGATCTGTAAAGAAGAATGGACCAAAATCCCTCCTGAGATGTGTGCAAACCTGGTCACTAACTACAAGAAACGTCTTACAGCTGTGCTTGCCAACAAGGGTTTTTCCACCAAGTAATAAGTCATATTTTGCTTGGGGATCAAATACTTATTTTATTCACTGAACTGCAACTCAATTTATAACATTTGTATCGTGTTTTTTTCTGAATTTTTTGGTTGACATTCTGTCATTTAAAATACACACTATGATAAAAACGATAGACCCTTCATTTCTTGTAAGTGGGCAAACTTACTAAATCTGCAGGGGATCAAATAATTATTTTCTCCACTGTATATGAAATGCAAAAAGTCTTAATTATACGAGTAACATGTAACTACAAACACTTAAGCATAACTACCCCCCCCCCCCCCCCAAAAAAAATGTAACACGTAGCAGCGTATTAGTCCTTAGATGTACTGGCTGCATTGGGTTTCTTCTTTGCAGGCTTCTGAGCCTTTGGAGCTCATTTATTAAAGGCAAATTGTCTGTTGCAAGGAAAGTTTCTCAGGAGCATAGTAAATGTGGGGACATTTCTTTTTTTCAAAGAATACCCATTCATCTGCAAGAAAAAAAACACACAGGTGTTCATTTACTAAAAATGGAGAGTGCAAAATCTGGTGCAGCTGTACATGGCAGCCAATCAGCTTCTAACTTCAGCTTGTTCAATGAAGTTTTGACAAAAAAAAAAAACCTGGAAGCTGATTGGTTTTTCCGCAGAGCTGGACCAGATTCACTGGTCAGAACACTCTTCAGTGTTAGTAAATAAACCCCATAGTGTCCTGATTATTTTCTTCTTTGTATCTATGGGGACAGCTATGATTCCCACTCAGGCTGTACTTCATCTGTCTGCCTTCATCTCTGTTGCATAGTTGATTGATGGGATTAGTAGCTTACAGAAGAATGTTTAAGTGGTTGCCCAGTTTCCTGTAAAAAAAAAAAAAGTCAGCAGTTATTAAAACTGTAGCTGCTGACTTCTAAAAACAGTCACTCAGAGTACGTACGTACCGTCCGTTCTACGGCCGTGACCGCTTTCTCAAATCGTACACTTTGAACGACCCCACTCGTGTGGCGACCAAGTAACCTGTGCACTCACTGACAAAAATCTTCAGTCGTCGATGTCAAAATTA
>BLSH010167824.1:914354-932253 GCA_018402905.1 Glandirana rugosa | reverse complement strand
TTGACAATTCATTGCTATTCAGGCACAGAAGGGAAAACAAAACTAAATCTCTGGGAGACAAGTGAAAACAATACACAAATATAAGCAGATGTAAAAATACAGATAGATACATTGGAATAAAAATGCAAGATAATGCAAGAGAAAGAAAAAAAAATTGCAGAAAGTCGCAAGTCATTAATCTAGCACTGACACCCGCAGCAGATTGCATGAATGCCGTGCGATTGCAATGCGGTGCATCAGTGTGAACCAGGGCTGAGTGCAGGAACCGTATGCGATCTTGCAAGGTTCCTGCACTCAGCTCCGGTTCACACTGATGCGATGCGGGAGACGCAGTGAGTCCTGTGCGTTTCCCACACCGCATTGCAATCGCACGGCATTCATGCAATCTGCTGCGGGTGTCAGTGCTAAATGAATGACTTGCGACTTTCTGCAATTATTTTTTTCCTCTTGCATTATCTTGCATTTTTGTTCCACTGTATCTATCTGTATTTTTACATCTGCTTATATTTGTGTATTGTTTTCACTTGTCTCCCAGAGATTTAGTTTTGTTTTCCCTTCTGTGCCTGAATAGCAATGAATTGTCAATTATTCAATCAAGCATCTAACCAATCAGAAGCGGAGGGATCAAGAGGAAGATGAAAAACCCCAGCAAAGCATGATCCAATTTGCTACAGCAGGGGGAAAAATTCCTTCCTGATTCCCCGAGAGGCAATCGGATTTTTCCTGGATCAACTTTACTTATAAATATCAGTACCCAGTTATATTATGTACATTAAGGGAAGAATCCAGGTCTTTTTTTTAAAAGCAATCTACTGAGCTGACCAGAACCACCTCTGGAGGGAGTCTATTCCACATTTTTACTGCTCTTACTGTGAAGAAGCCTTTCCATATTTGGAGATGGAATCTTTTTTCCTCTTGACATAAAGAGTGCCCCCTTGTCCTCTGTGATGACCTTAAAGCGAATAACACAACACCAAGTTCACTATATGGACCACTTATGTATTTATACATGTTGATCATATCCCCTTCAATCTCCTCTTCTCAAGTGAGAATAAATTCAGTTCCTCTAATCTTTCCTCATAGCTGAGCTCCTCCATGCCTCTTATCAATTTGGTTGCCCTTCTCTGCACTTTCTCCAGATTCCCGATACCCTTTTTGAGAACTGGTGCCCAAAACTGAACTGCATATTCCAGATGAGGTCTTACTAATGATTTGTACAAAGGCAAAATGATCTCTCTCTCTCTGGAGTCCATACCTCTCTTAATACAAGAAAGGACTCCTCCCTATACAAGTGTAGCACCCTCCTAGTTTGGGTACTAGTGAGTGTACATAGTTTTTGGCTCTCTCTGCTTAACAGGAGAGCAGATAGGAAAATGTATATGCTATCTGCTTATCAGAGAGCCTGGATTTGAGTAAGGTCTGCTCAGTGTGCTCTGGTGCTGATTCATGTGGTCTGAAGAGTTTTACCCTGTCCAGTAGTATGATCCCTATTGGACAGAGGGAGAAAACCTCAGCCAGTGACAGCAGGTGTATTTGAGGGTGGTTCTGACCAACTAGCAAGGGAGTGGTGCCCCACTGCATCTTGGGTGAACACCTTCATATAAAAAGGAGCACATGGGCTCAAGGTTAGGAGTCCCAGCCCACCCAAGCCTGAGGGGTGGAGGCATGTGTTTAGCTCCTGGCTGCTAGGCCCGAGGGCTTATCAAGGAGGCTGCTGGCTGCTAGGCCTAGTCGAGGCCTATCTGGATGCTGAAGCTGCAACCCACAGTTCTTTGAAAGCTGACAGAGGGAGGATGTCCTTGGATTTGGTCTGATACTGCAGTGGCAAAGTGCCGCTTGGAGGTTGGCAGAGAAAGGGCTACCGACTGTCCCGGGACATGGTATGAGTACAGATCTGTGAGAGGATCCCTGAGACTGTGTTGCTAGAATTTCCCACTGCCCTCATAATCAGCTTAATTGGGTGTGTCAGCTAGAAAGGAGACACTGAAAAGTGTCATGAAGAACAGAGTCCAGCTTCTGTCCTTACTGTTTAAGAAGGGACCTGTTCTGCTAAAGTCAGCCTGCCATAAAGTGCCTTTGGTAGTCTGCTACACTGAGTTAGAAAGGAAACACTGGCTAGTGTCTTGAAGAAACAAAGTCCAGCATGTCCTTGATTGATTGGAGGGGGACTTGTTTCACTGGGATCAGTCTGCTGTGTGATGTCACTGACCGCCTGCTGTACAGAACCTAGGGAGAGTTTGTCCTTGGTTACAGTCAGTTACTTGGAGTATCTCATACCTACCCTTCTCCTATCCAAGTTCAACAATAAAGCATTGAAAATTCATCCCCTAGACTGGTCATTGGAAATGAGCAGGATTGTGTGTGTACCTGGCTGTGTGAAAATGCCATAGTGACTGGCTGCAGGATAATCAGAGGGAGGCCCGGGAACAAATATAAATTTCATTAGCAGCGGGGTACCGCTACACAAATCTTACATGTATATCTTCTGTCTTCACTTTGATACACTGTTTAGAAAGTGCACATTCTGTTAGATTTTCCACTTTCTCATTCCTATCTAGGAGGAGTTGATAGATAGATGCTGTGAGACACTGTGAGGGACTGAGAAAGCTGATTGGAGGAAAGGCACACACCCTCTCCCCAAATATGCAGAGCCGTGTCTGTGTTTTGTTTAGCAGCCTACTAATCTATTTTTAGCAACCTCCTTCAACTCTAAATTCTCTGTCCCGTCTCCCAGAACGAGTGAGAACTTATCAGGCTGATAACAGAGCTATGGAAGAAGAGACAGCTATGGGACATATCTATTTGAGCAGAGATAACAAAACGCTACGGACAGATATGCCCAACTCAAATTTCATGAATTGGGTTTAAACCACTTTAACCACTTGCCGACCGTGTAACATCTTTTTGCTGCTGCAGTGTGGCAGCGCAGCGCAATCGCCTTATATAAATGGCAATTTGCGCCAGTAATCTGCAATTATCCCCAGAGGGGAATACCGATGTTTTGTTTGGGCTTTGAGGTGAGCAGTTTGCGACACTGGTGGAGGAGAGCACAAGCACTTTTTTTGCATATGTTTGCATAGTTGGTGATTTGAGTGATTATCAAGATTCACACCAATCAACTTTATTGCACCTTTGATGAACTTTGTTATTTGTACAGACAAGCACTAGCACCTTTTTTTAGAAATTTGTTGTACGGATATTTATTGCAATTGTGCACAGTTGATGAATTGATTCATTATTTTCATTATATGTATATTTGATTGATTTATTTTATGGTAATTTCTAATCACATATTTATTATTATACAGGATTTATTCACTTTGTGTATTGATTTATATTAGTAGCGCAGCGCTGTTTGTTTATATACATTTCCAATGGTTGTTTGTAACATGGGAACCTTCATATCATCTGCCATATCCCCTCCCCCATCTTTCCCCATTCCACCCACCAATAGGGGCTGACCTGTCTGCCCCATTCTAATCTAATTCACCCTCCCCCCTCAATCCCAGTTTAAATACTTCTCCAGCCTTCCCATAAACCTCTCCCCCAGCACAGCAGACCCCCTTTCATTTAGGTGCAAACCATCTTTAGCATGTAGGTTGTACCCCAATAAAATGTCAGCCCAGTGCTCTAAAAACCCAAATTCCTCCTTCTTACAGTCTTTAGCCATGCATTCAGGTCTCTAATCTCCCCCTGCCTTTCCTGTGTTGCGCATGACACATGTAGTATTTCAGAGAATATCACCTTAGAGGTCCTTCCCTTCAGCTTGCAGCCTAGTTCTTTAAATTGGTTCTTAAGGAGCCTCCACCTTCCATATATTCTGTCATTGCTTGGTCCAACGTGGACCTAGACAGCTGGGTCATGCCCAGCCCCTCCCAGTAATTTATCAGCCTGTTCCACCACATGCCGAACCCTGGCACCAGGGAGACAGCAAACCATTTGGTTGAGGCGATCACGGAGTCAAATCATTCTATTGGTCCTTCTGATTATAGAATCTCCTATTACCACCAACTGTTTAGGCCTACCTGAACTACCCTTACCACCCCTACTAGATGGGCTGCTCTCCCGGCTGTTAAGGGTAGCAGTGACAGCTAGCGTTGCCACCTCTGAGCTTGCCACCCCCACATCTTCATCCAACTTGGTACATCTGTTAGGGTGCTCAAAGCCAGGGCTGGCCTTCCTTTTCTGTGAGCCCCCACCACTCCCTCTAACTACATTAACCCATCTTCCTACCTGATAATCCTGACTTACCCCTCCACCATCCCTATTAACCCTACTAGCCACCTGCTTAGTGAGCAGAGGACCCCTTTCAAAGTTGTCAGTTCTGTCCAGTGTTGCAATTTGCTCCTCCAGAACTCTAATGCAAACTTGCATAAGGGCAACCTGCTCACATCTGTAGCTCCATTGTTGTATACATGCGACACACCTTCAGTCTTGCTAGCACACATTTTCCCAGTTACAACAATACTAATAACAGGAAATTTCAGATGTTACTTACAAGTTTGAAGACTCCTGTTATAATCACCTGTTTTAGGCTGGGTTCACACTATCTTCGCATGCGGCTCGCAGCAGGGGTCCGGTGCATCCTAGTTCATCGTTTCAGGTCCTATTTCAGCCTGAATTTTTGGCTGAATTCCGACCTAAAACAGACCGAAAGGCACACAGAGCTCCTGTGCAAATACGCACCGGAGCCGCAGCGGAGATATGTGAACCGGCTCCATAGAGAGCTGGTCAAAATCTCCTGCTATTGCGAATTGGATGCAGGGAACCCACATCCAATTCGCAATAGTTTAAACCCAGCCTTAAACTCTCTGGTTTTAACTCACTTTTTAGTCAAGTTCCACTTGGTCAGAGTTTCAGCATGCAAAAAGTGCAAGCTCAAGGATGAGCAAGCTCAGAAATGAGTTCTACAGAAATGTACAACTTCTACAGAAGTTATATAGGACCTGTATTACCTGTGACCAATAAACCACTCCCCTTAATTAGTAGTCGGAGGGAAGGAAAGCAAAAAAAGGCTATTTACAGAGGCGTAACTAGAGCCTTCATGTCCCCAGTGCAAGAAATTATGAAGGGCCCCCTCTTCCCACTTCCCTCTTCCCACTGATCCTGGGGCCCTTTACTCCCATCAAGGGTCTCTTTATTACGGTACCACAGCGAGGCCCTTTCACAAGTTCTGCAGCAGGCCCCCTTTCTGACATCTTCGGGCCTTCCCATGGTGGTGAAATGCCAGGGCCGGTCACAATTGCAACCTTTGCAATCCTGATAGTTCCCTCACTGGTGTTAGTAGTGTTTATTTTTTATTTTAATTGTATTAAATTCCTTACCATTTAATTCTATTTTTTTTACAATTCTATTTTACTATTTTTTACTATTTTGTTTAGGAGCTCTGTTGGAGGGCTTTGATGAGATATGAGAGGTCTAAACAAACCTCGGCCCTCAATCTCCATATGTGTAGCCTCAGCTGCATGGAATGAATGGACAGGAACAGCTGTGCACTGAGCCTCCCATTCATTCAGAAACAGAAGTATAGTAAAAAACAGTTTACTATGCTTCAGTTATGAATGAACCAATTGGTACCAATCACTGACTCTGTTCATTCAGAAAAGGAAGGAGCCGGTAAATTACAAATTTACCGGCCCGTTCCCATCTCTCCATCATGACATCTTCTGCAGCAGCTGGCAGGAGAGAGGAGGGGGGAAGACAGCAGCTCTGTGGGGAAGGGGGGGGACCAGGGAAGCACAAAGGGACCCTGGGAACAGCAGAAGACAAGTAAACTGGATAGAGGAAAATAGAGGAGATTGGGTCCTCTAAATGCCTCCCCCGCCATCCCTCCTATTCAGGTGTACAAGGGAGGCACATGGGCCCCCTGGACCATGGGGCCTGGTTGCAATTGCAACCCCTATCGTTAGGCCCCTTGCTATTTAACCACTTAAAGACTGGAAGTATTTCTCCCTTAATGACCAGGCCATTTTTTGTGATACGGCACTGCATCGCTTTAACTGACAATTGCGCATAGCAGGAAGACAGGATCTGTGTGATCTCCCCTGTCAGACTGGAGATCTGCCTTGTTTACAAAGGCAGATCCCTGTTCTGTCACTGTGGGGAATGATCACGGGTGGCCAGCGGACATCGAGTCCACCCCACCCGCTTATTGGCTCCCCCGCTGGCCAGTGGGCGCTGTGCGTGTGTCCACAAAACCCGTTGCCGCAACTGACATACAATGACAGCGATTCGCGGGAACGAACCACATTGCCGCAGTATAACTGCGTCAGATGGGGCTGAAGTGATTAAAAAGTGACAGAAAGCAAGTCAAAAGCAAAACTGTTTTTTAATCTCCACTCAAATTTCCCACTTTTCAGCTTCCAACCAGCAAATCTGGCAAAATCTTGGCTTGCATGGATATGTACAGTAGTTGGTAAGGTTGAATAAAGACATCAGTACATCCAGTTCAACTTGAGTGTGTGTGTGTAACTACAAGTTTCCATATCCTTGTAAATTGTGTTCACTAAGAAACTAAGAATTTTTTTTTTTAAACTTATCTAAACTCCCCGCTGACACCACCAACTGTGGAGGGTAGTTCCACGTGCTTACCGTCCTATAAAAGGAACCCACTACCCAGTTTAAGATTGAACCCTTTCTCAGTCATTGTGTGGCCAGATGTTTTTTTTGTTTGGCTTCACTATCCAATGATCTAGAATAAGCATGCAGCCAGTGAATTATCAAAAGTCAGAAATCTCATCCTGCACGCTTCTACAACGTAAGTAAGTTGGTATACAAGCCAGAATCAGTTTTATTGCCCTGGAGCTTGTACAAATGAAATCAGCATTTGCAGTTCCTATGTTTGTGTTCTGAAATGTTCTCTATAATAAGCTGGGTTTTGCTGGCAACAATTGCAGTTGTTAGTCGTGTTTTGATAACCACAAATCACTAAAAGATTATTTTTTCATCAATGGCACAACCACATTTTAATGGAATGCCAGTCAAATTATTTTTCGGATACAGTAGCAGGCGTCTCCAAACTTTCTAAGCAAAGGGCCAATTTACTGTCCTTTAGGCTTTAGGGGGCCAGACTGTGACCAGTGGGAGTAGTAAATGCCCTAGCATCAGTACCCCATCATTGGTTTTAATGAGAGGAATAGTGCCCCATTTTTTATATCAATGAGCAGAATAGTACCCCATTGATAGTGTCAGTAGGGGGAATGGTGCCCCATGATTGGTGTTGGTTGGTGGAATAGTGCCCCAAGGCCAGATAAAGGCAAGCAAAGGGTCACAACTGGCCCCTGGGCTGCAGTTTGGAGACCACTGCCCTATAGGAACACAAAACACATCTGTTTCTGTCTTTTTGATTCACTGTGGAAGCAGCCTTTTGAGGCATTTCTGTCTATGGACTTAAATTATTTGCACATTACTTTATTTGATTTATTTATTTGTACAGGGCGGTATACATTTTGTTTATTCTTCTATTTACTTGGGTTTGGTATGCTGCCACACATTATTTGTTTTTCACAGCACAGGTTTTATTTATAATTTTTGTAAAACAAAGTTTCGGCTGGAGTACCCCAACACCTAGCTAATGTTTTCTGAATGTGGAACTGATAGACGTCTTCTATCCTGTGCATTCCAGACTACTCTGGGAACCTCTTTCCTAAGACTTAAGCCTCATACATACAATGCGATTATCGTACGACTGCACATCCAACTTTTCCCAAATTCGGCTGTCCGTTATTTTGTCTAGCATACTGACGGTAGTCAAATTATCATTCGGCAAAGCCAAACGTAGTGACGTGCTACGAGCGTATAAAGAGGAAGTTCAGTTGAATGTGAATTGTGATTTACGAACACAGGGTTATACGACCGAACACTTCCTGGATTCCGAGCATTCGTGTTTGTACTTACAACTTTTGTTTGTCCAACTTCTGTACAGATGAGCCCAAAATCCTACGACGCCTTGTCGGCAGACAAAAGTTTTCTACAGGGTGTGCCATTTATATGGATACACCTTAATAAAATGGGAATGGTTGGTGATATTAACTTCCTGTTTGTGGCACATTAGTATATGTGAGGGGGGAAACTTTTCAAGATGGGTGGTGACCATGGCGGCCATTTTGAAGTCGGCCATTTTGAATCCAACTTTTGTTTTTTCAAAAGGAAGAGGGTCATGTGACACATCAAACTTATTGGGAATTTCACAAGAAAAACAATGGTGTGCTTGGTTTTAACATACCTTTATTCTTTCGTGAGTTATTTACAAGTTTCTGACCACTTATAAAATGTGTTCAATGTGCTGCCCATTGTGTTGGATTGTCAATGCAACCCACTTCTCCCACTCTTCACACACTGATAGCAACACCGCAGGAGAAATGCTAGCACAGGCTTCCAGTATCCGTAGTTTCAGGTGCTGCACATCTCGTATCTTCACAGCATAGACAATTGCCTTCAGATGACCCCAAAGATAAAAGTCTAAGGGGGTCAGATCGGGAGACCTTGGGGGCCATTCAACTGGCCCACGACGACCAATCCACTTTCCAGGAAACTGTTCATCTAGGAATGCTCGGACCTGACACCCATAATGTGGTGGTGCACCATCTTGGTGGAACTATGATGTCGGTGATAGGGAATTGCTGGCCATCAAGTCGGCTTTGGAGGAATGGCGGTACCTCCTAGAAGGAGCATCTCACCCGGTATTGGTTTTTATTGACCATAAAAACCATAAAAAAACCATATGCGGTGAAGATACGAGATGTGCAGCACCTGAAACTATGGATACTGGAAACCTGTGCTAGCATTTCTCCTGCGGTGTTGCTATCAGTGTGTGAAGAGTGGGAGAAGAGGATTACATTGACAATCCAACACAATGGGCAGCACATTGAACACATTTTATAAGTGGTCAGAAACTTGCAAATAACTCATGAAAGAATAAAGTTACGTTAAAACCAAGCACACCATTGTTTTTCTTGTGAAATTCCCAATAAGTTTGGTGTGTCACATGACCCTCTTCCTATTGCAAAAACAAAAGTTTGATTCAAAATGGCTGACTTCAAAATGGCCGCCATGGTCACCACCCATCTTGAAAAGTTTCCCCCCTCACATATACTAATGTGCTACAAACAGGAAGTTAATATCACCAACCATTCCCATTTTATTAAGGTGTATCCATATAAATGGCCCACCCTGTAGTTTGCTCATACAACTTTTGTTGGACGATAATTCAAAATCGGCTATCGAATGGAGCGTACTAACAGTCAGATTATTGTACGACAGGCTGTAGTGCAACAGTTTTTAGCCGATAATTGTACCGTGTGTACGGGCCTTTAGTCTTAGGCCAAATATGCCATTATGCTGGTGACACATTGCAAGCAGCAGAATCACCAGAAAGAGGCTTCCATATTCCTCTATTGAATCATTGCTACACTGGCCCAGAATGCTGCCAAATCTCGTGATAACGTGAGAGCAACATCTTGCTGAAATGGCTAGTGAGTAATCCTGTTAGCGACAATTCGTCAGTGACAGCATTGCTTGTTGGATGTGCCCATTCCAATGTACTTTGATACATGGTGACTCATTTGAAGCAGTAACATCAGGCAATCATCCAGTCTTCAATTACATACAAAAGGTTAATTTAAGGGATATGTATTTATTTCTGTGCCTTTTGCCATCTTCGGCTAGGCTAGTACTGTTTCTAGTTTTTCTATAGATTGGTTCAAACTGGGTGAACATTTACTTTCAAGCATTTAAGCACTACTGAATCTCTGAAGTCATCTCCAAATTATAACTATCTTAATTAGTTTTCTATGAAGTGCCAAGATGATAGTTATGCAACCTTTTAATTAATATTTAGAGGATCTATTGCATTAAAGCTATTCTTAAGCTTGAACCATTTTTACAGTTAAAGCTGGTATTTCCATATTACACTTCTATGCCTTTCATAGCATCTGTCAGTGTCTATGATCAGCTGCCTAGCCAAGTAAATATTTGCCTGCATTCCACAGTCCCGGTATCTTGTACAATGTGTTTTTATGCTTTTTAATTGACCATATGGAATATTATCAACGCGCCTGTCAATATAATTAATTATTAGGAACCAGTTGTGTTATCCTTACTTCTGAAAATGTGCTGGACTTTTTTTTCAGATCCTTAAAAGTTTGCAGTGGATATTTATTAAATCAAATGAAACTATTTAATCTCTTCCCAGAATAACATTTAAAATGACAAAAAAAGAGTCAAAGAAACTCAATTTAGCATTGATTGTGTTGCTATTTATGTGAGCATGCTGTTATTTATATGAGAATGCCCTAAATATATACCATGTACCAAGAATGCATGAACAAAACTCACTGCTAAGTCTGTTCCTATAGCTACAACCTTTCTTTGTAATATTATTTGCTGAACTAAGCCAATTTTTTTATTAACCACTTAAAGACCCAGACTTTTTCTGACATTTGTTGTAATTAAAAATCAATATTTCTTTTTCATACATCATGGGACACAGAGTTAGGCTAATATTCATTACCTACTGGGTTATACCTAATCATCAGGTGAATGGACACTGGTAGAAAAAGTCAGGAAGTGATCCCCTATATAACCCCTCCCATACAGAAAACACTTCAGTTTTTTACCAGTGTCTGCAAAGTGGATGGGCACATTTGTTTGAGCGCTCTGAGCTCCAGGTCTTTAGTCCCAAAAATGGTTCTTGAATGAATCAAGTGATTGACCGATCGGATCCATTTGAAACAGGCTATATGCTTAGATAAATAGTACGAGCCTCATAAAGAAGACACAAGGATCCTGCGAGGTTTTGCCTGTAATGTGACCTCCGGGCGCTGGACCCCGTGTAGTGGAGTCCTTGACACCACAGAGCTAAGGCATTCCTGCAGGGTGCTGTATAGGTCCAAGGGAGTGGACCCTAAACATGAAAAGGGTACCCAGTCCTTGAAGGTCCTGAAGTGACATGAACCCACCATGATGGGTGAAGATTGGGCTCTTAGTTTCTAAGGCTGCCCTGCGCCTGGACGGGTAAGTGAAAGCCCCCTTATTTACTTATTGTGGGGTGCCCCAGTGATTGTAACAATCAGTCAAGCTAACTAGAGGCTGGACACGTGTGTGCAGTGACCACAGGGGGCAGTTTTGGGCTAGCTGTGGTTGTTTGCAGTATACCTTTTTTTGCCCTGTTGTCTGGCTGTTTCTTACCTTAATAGATGCCCACGCACAAGGGTCCGCCATTGCACAAGGTGAACGTGCGATCGCATGATGCTGGCAAGCTTGTTGGCGGCCATGACGCACGCGGCTTCGCCACAGGCATTGTGCGAACACGGAGTCGCACATATGTTGTCGCCTAAATCTCGGCGAGCGAAGATTCATGTCATTGGGGAATACTGGTGCGCTCGTTTACCATGACTGGGCAAATGTGCACGCAGGCGCAGAAGGTTCCGACGCACAGCCAGCTTATTTAAGCTGTTTATACCAAGCATTTTGTGCTTCCAGGGGATAGCTGTGGGACACAGAGCAGGTTCTGAAGCAAGCATTTTCAGTGGTTAATTTCTCCTTACCTGGGTCACGTGAGTCACCAGGTGTTGCTTGGCAGGCTACGGTGCTTAGCATTATTGTTGCATAGGGGCATGGTGAGCCCTATTAAAGGGTCTCCCTTCTGGGGTATGTAAATACTAAACCCAGGTACTCCCTTTTTGCGGCTTACAATGTCTTCAAAAAAGAGGAGTGGGACTAACACTACAGGGAAGTGCACATCTATGTCGCCAGTAGCTCCTGAAGAGCTTAGTCGAATCTAGTGTTGTATCCCCTGAAAGACCAGTGGCTTTCGGGCAATCTGAGCCGCTGTGCTTGTCTGGTATTGTGCCTACAGTCAACGCTGCTGCTTCACCCTTTATCACCAGGGATGAACTGCCCTTGCCGGCTTAGAGCATAGGATTGCTGGCGTGATTGCCTCCATCCCGTAGGGTGGCAAGAAGCATGACAGATCCCGCTCCCCAGAGCCTCCTAATTTGGAGCAGGAATGGGTTGAAGGAAGGGGAAGAACTAGATGCTAAGGACTTATTTGGAGCAATTGGACAAAAGTGGAAGCCAACCACTGTAGTGGGAAAACCACACAAGCCTGGCTGACCCCCTAGTCGTATGACTGAGAGGGTCCAACTGTTCTGGTAAGGGTCCATCCTTTCTATTATGACATCTTTTTCCTTATGATACTCTGGTGTTTGGAAGTAATTTGGTTTGGATATATACCACGGAGTTCACGGTTGTACTCCTTCTTCACATCTTTGGAAGATATATATTGGAAGCAAGAATCCTTTTATTACAGTTTAATGGACTTTTGTGATCGCTCATCCTCCAAAACTGGAAAAACACTAATGCACCCAACCTCTCTGAGGTCATTAGAATGGTTGACACAAATGTAACTTTTGAGAAGCTCATTGCCTACAACTCTCTCAACTTTCCTAGAAGGTATGGAAAATTTGGTCTGAATAATGACTGCAGCTGTAGATATATTTGCATGGAATTCTATGTACTCCAGACGACTTTTACTGCTGTTATCTGTACCCCCCCTCACTTTAGGTCCCAAACAAGGGATCCCCTGGCAATCGAAGAAGTTACTCTAGTACACATGTGTCAAACACAAGGCCTGTGGGCCAAATCCAGTCCTCCAGGTAATTTCATGTGGCCCTCACACCTCTCCGGCAGCTGCAGCACTCCCCTCATCTCAAACATCCCCTGTCTCAGCAGTTGGCAGCAGAGAGGAGGACAGAACTCCTTCAGATCTTGCTCTCCAGACTCTCCTCTGGTCCTCCAGACTCTGTAATTTCTGCTTCCCAACTCTGCCCCCACTGTGATATAAGGAAGGGTCCCTTGATTTCTGATGTAAGGGGGGGTGGTACTCTGGACATCTAGTCTTACAGATACAACTGGCCTTTTGAGGGTGACCATAATGCTGATGTGGTCCATGATGAAATTGAGTTTGACACCCTTGCTCTCATAGTTCCATTAAGCCAGTACTCTCTGGATTATGCTTTCTCCCAAACCCTCTCCTTCTACATTTGTTGTGCAGGATTCGGAGAGTGGGTCCAGTCATTCTGGTGGCACCAGCCTGGCCCAGAAGGCCCTGGTTCCCGGAGATTGTGAGATTGGCAATAGACGGGCCATGGGCGCTTCCGCACCACCCCAATCTACTGTCTCAAGATCCTATATTCCACCCCAATTTACAGTCTCTAAATTTGACGGCATGGCTATTGAAGCCAGGGTGCTGAAGGATCGTGGCATCTCGGGACTGGTGGTGTCAACCCTAGTGAATGCTAGGAAAGCTGTCACTAGGAAGATCTATCACAAGGTCTGGAAGACTTATATTGCTTGGTGTGAAGCCAGAAAATGGCATCCTCGGATATACATCATTGGGAGAATTCTCTCTTTTGTACAGTCAGCTGTAGAAATCAGATTGGCCTTGAGTACAATCAGAGGTCAGATTTCAGCCCTGTCAGTATTCTTCCAAAGGCCTTTAGCCTCTTATTCTCTGGTCCGAACCTTTATTTAGGGGGCAACCCGTTTGCTTCCCCCTCCATTAAGTCACCTATGTGTCCTTGGGACTTAAATTTGGTGCTGTCTGTGTTACAGAAACAACCATTTGAGCCTATCAAGGAAATTCCATTAGTCTTGCTGTCACGCAAGCTAGCCTTCCTGATGGCCATCACCTCGGTTAGAAGAGTGTCGGAATTGGCGACCCTTTCATGTAGGGATCCATACCTAAATCTTTACCACAACAAGGTGGTTTTGCGTCTTATTCCATCCTTCTTGCCAAAGGTGGTGTCAGCCTTTTATTTAATTAGGACATTATTTTAAGTTATTTTTTCTCTCAGCCTCGTTCGGCGGAAGAGAGATGACTGCACTCCTTGGACATTGTCCGGGCAGTCAGGGTTTATTTGTCTAGATATGCAGAGATCCGAGGATCAGATTCCTTTTTTTGTTTTACCAGAAGGACCCAAGAAGGCAAAGCTTCTGTTGTCAATTGGATCCACCAGTTGGTCATTCAGGCCTACGGTCTGAAATGTAAATCTCCTCCCTTCAGGATGAGAGCTCACCATGGGCTTTTCACCATCAGGAATCTGTGGCTCAGATTTGTAAGGCTGCCACCTGGTTTTCAGTGCATACGTTTACAAAATGTTATCAAGTGGATGTTCGAGCAGCCGAGGATTCAGCTTTCGGCCACAGTGTACTGCGGGCCGCAGTATAAGGTCTGATGGCTATTTTTTGGCAGGGTGCCTCTGTCCACTTCCTGTCTAAGACTTTGTCTACCAGTGTCCATTCACCTGATGATGAAGTATAACCCAGTAGGTAATGAATATTAGCCTAACTCTGTGTCCCGTGATGTATTCAAAGAAAAGGATTTTACAGGTAAGTATGACAAAAAAATCCTATTTTTTTGCTAGAAAATTGTTTTCTTTTAGCAGAGACCCTAGAGAATAAAATGGCGGTCATTGCAATTTTTCATGTCAAACAGGTTTTTCAAATGCAACTTTAAAAAAAAAAATACACTTTTTGTATAATATGAAAGATGATGTTACAAAATAGATACCTAACATGTCATGCTTTAAAATTGTGCATGCTCGTGGAATGGCACCAAACTACAGTAGTTAAAAATCTCCATAGGCGACAATTTAAAAATCTCTACAGGTTACCAGTTTAGCGTTACAGAGGAGGTGTAGAATTATTGCTCTCACTCAGGCCCCTTTCACACGGGGCTGTTAGTTTGCGAACTCCGTTCTGCTCAGTAAGGATCAATCTGCTGATCCCCACTGAGCAGACGGATGACAGATCTGTCTCCGCTCACTGTGCAGAAACAAATCTGTCAGAGCCCCGCTGTCCGCTATGGAGATCGGATAAAAAAATGGGTCCGCCTGTCCATTTTCACCCGATCCGCACCGATTCTCCAGACGGATGGAAAATAGGGTCTCCATAAGTCTGGATTTCATGGACAGGATCAGATCGGATCGGAGAGCAGCGGATGTCAGCGGACATGCTCCACTCAATAGGGCTGCATGGAGCGTCCGTTCAGGTCTGCCTGAAAAACGGACAGGCAGACCTGAACGGGATACCCGTGTGAAAGGGGTCTTAGACGTTCGCGGCAATACCTCACACGTGTGGTGTAAGCACCGTTTACATATGTGGAGGGTGACCCATGTGTGTGTTCACTACACAAGCAGCGGGGATGGGAGCGCTTTATTTTATTAATTTTTTTTATTAAATTTTTTACATTGTCCCTTTAAAAAAAAAAAACATATCACTTTTATTGCTATCACAAGGAAAGTGAACATCCCTTGCGATAACAATACAGAATGACAGGTCCTCTTTATGGAGAGATCTGGGGTCTAAAAAGCAGGGCCAGATTAAGATCATCATGGGCCTGGTGCTGAGGATTTTGGTGGGCCTTTTTATGGAAATAAATAAAATAAAAATGCAAACAATTTTTTGCTAAAACAAAATAAATATACTCTCACCAGAAATACCAGCCGTGCAGCCTCTCAGCAGCAGGAACACCACCAATACCACCTGTTAGGCGGTCTCTCACCAGCAGCAAATAGGGTGACCACATTTCCAAACTGCCATTCAGGGACAACCCCCCTCCCAAAAAAAGATGGGGGAGGAATGTAGTTTTGGGGTTGATGGGGAATTCAGCGGCGGGGGTGATTTCTCGGGCAAATGGCTGGTGTTAGCACTTAAATCATTCCGACACCATGATTTATCTGGTGTCAGAATGATCAAATTCCACCAGATGCAGTGTGTCACTTGTCACCCATAGCCTTCCACCAGATGCAGTGTGTCACTTGCCACCCATAGCCTTCTACCAGATGCAGTGTGTCACCTGCCACCCATAGCCTGCCACCAGATGCAACATGTCACTTGCCACCGTCGCCTGCTGCCAGATGCAATGTATCATTTTGTACAGTCGCCTGCAGCCAGATGCAGTGTGTCACTTGCCACCGACTCCTACCGCCAGATGCAGCGTGTCACTTGCCACCCATAGCCTGCTGCCAGATGAAGTGTGTCACTTGCCACCCATAGCCTGCAGCCAGATGCAGCGTGTCACTTGCCACACATAGCCTGCTGCCAAATCCACCCACAGCCTGCCACCAGATAAAACGTGCCACTTTCCACCCGCAGCCTGCCACCAGATAAAGTGTGGCACTTGACACCCACAGCCTGCTACCAGATATGATGTGCCAATTGCCACCCGCAGCCTGCCACCAGATACAGTGTCACTTGCCACCCACATCCTGCCTTCAGATACTGGATTCCCAAAGAACTTATCTCCCTGGGTAGTGGATCTCTTGGGGTCCAGTCCAGATCCCTTCAAGGTTAACTCCCCCTGGGAACTGGATCCCTTCAAGGCTGACTCTCCCGGGTCCCAGCCAGATCTCCTCAAGGCTGAATGCCTCAGGCTGAAGTCCTGGATCCCCACGACTCCCCAGCGATCAGCGGCATTGTGAGTGGGCTCACTGAACAGCCAGTGTGTGTGAGACTCAGCGGCTCCCCTGCAGTCAGAGGCAGTACAAGGGGGCTCACCAGAAAGCCGGTGTGTGAACACTGCTCCTTGTGAAATCCCAGCCGGTGTCAGCAGTGCAAATATCGGCGGCGACAGCGGCACTCTTCTGAATTTGACACCTGGGGCCGGTAGCACCCCTCTCAATTTGGTGCCGGCAGGTTTTGTCCCTGGTGAGTGATGTCACTGGTTTCTAGACGCCAGGCGGCTCTAGCAACCAGTGGCTAGGAGTCTCAGGTGGAGGCAGAGCCAGAGCCACTGTTGAGTTTGCTGGCTCTGTCAGTTTCATTCCAGGACACGGTACTGTGCTGGAATGAAGGTGCACAGGACTCGGAACAGACCTGTAAAATATCGGACTGTCCCAGGCAATCTGGGACACATAGTCACCCTGCAGCAACACCAGAAACAAGAACCATGTGGTCTCTCACCAGTGACAGCTGCCACGTGGTCTCTCACCAGTGACAGCTGCCATGTGGTCTCTCACCAGTGACAGCTGCCATGCGGACTCTCACCAGTGACACCTGCCACGCAGACTCTCACCAGTGACAGCTGCCAGGTGGTCTCTCACCAGTGACAGCTGCCATGCGGTCTCTCAGCAACAGCTCCGACCTGAAAAAAACAGTACACTATCTACTTGTTGCAGTGACAGCTCAATGGTTCCAGGCAGCATTGGAGACCCCAGTCCTCTCTCTGGACTTCTTGCAGTCTCTGAGCTCCTTGCACACAGGCTCCTGCCTCACAGTTCACTGCAGCACAGTAGTGATGTCACCCCAAACACTGTACACTGTAGCGATGTCACCCCAAGCACTGTACACTGTAGCAATGTCACCCCAAGCACTGTACACTATAGCGATGTCACCACAAGCACTGTACACAGTAGCGATGTCCCCCCAAGCACTGTACACAATAGTGATGTCACCCCAAGCACTGTACACTGTAGTGATGTCACCCCAAGCACTGTAAACTGTAGTGATGTCACCCCAAGCACTGTACACAGTAGCGATGTCACCCCAAGCACTGTACATAATAGTGATGTTGCCCCAAGCACTCTACACAGTAGTGATGTCACCCCAAGTACTGTACACTGTAGTGATGTCACCCGAAGCACTGTACACTGTAGGGATGTCATCCGAAGCACTGTACATAATAGTGATGTCACCCCAAGCACTGTACACAGTAGCGATGTCACCCCAAGCACTGTACATAATAGTGATGTCGCCCCAAGCACTGTACACAGTAGTGATGTCACCCCAAGCACTGTACACTGTAGTGATGTCACCCCAAGCACTGTACACAGTAGCGATGTCACCCCAAGCACTGTACACTGTGGTGATGTCACTCCAAGGATGTAGTGATGTCACA
>BLSH010167824.1:901051-914013 GCA_018402905.1 Glandirana rugosa | reverse complement strand
ATGTCACATATCACGAACCCCACTGTAGTGATAACACATGTACACTGTAGCAATGTCACCCCAAGCACTGTACACAGTAGCAATGTCACCCCAAGCACTGTACACTGTAGCGATGTCACCCCAAGCACTGTACACAGTAGTGATTTCACCCCAAGCACTGTACACTGTAGTGATGTCCCCCCAAGCACTGTACATAATAGTGATGTCACCCCAAGCACTGTACACTGTAGGGATATCACTCCAAGCACTGTACATTGTAGGGATGTCACCCCAAGAACTGTACACTATAGGGATGTCACCCCAAGCACTGTACATAATAGTGATGTCACCCCAAGCACTGTACACAATAGTGATGTCACCCCAAGCACTATACACTGTAGTGATGTCACCCCAAGCACTATACACAGGCTCCCAGGCTCCAGTAACATTTATGCATCACATACACATCTTAGCCCTGCCTGTAACCCTGGGGCTCTTGGTACACTTAACTCTTCGTCTGCAGTTTTAGCTGTAGTCCTATTGATTTCTATTGGATTGCAAATTTTGTTGCATTTTCTGACAGTGCGCTAAAGATATAGCATGCAGGAATTTTGGTGCACTTTCAGAAAATGCAGAAAAAACACGCAACGCAATAGAAATCAATAGGACTGCAGCCAAAATGCAGGAAAACTACAGGTACACCAGCAATACGGTCAAAACATAGCAAACCAGTGTGAACCCACTTATAAGCACCAGGAACCAAGTACTACCATACGCTGATGACACAATTCTAAACTATTTGGCTGCAATTATAGCCGCTACTGCTTAGAGGAAAGAGTTAACAAAGAGGGAGAGAGAAGGGAGATAACAGTCTGGTCACTGTGCTCACACTTGGATGTCCTGGAGGCTTATCAGAGATATTGTATTCACCTTCAGCCCCGGAAGGATTTCCCAGTTTAAGACCAGAGCACTTTTTGCGATTCCGCACTGCGTCGCTTTAACTGACAATTGCGCGGTTATGCGATGTTGTACCCAAACTAAATTTGAGTCCTTTTTTTCCCCACAAATAGAGCTATCTTTTGGTGGTATTTTATCACCTCTGCATCATTTCTGATCACCGCTATAAAAAAAGAGCGACAATTTTGCAAAAAAAATATATTTCTTACTTTTTGCTAAAATATAAATCCAAAAAAAAAAATATTAAAAAAAAATTATTTTCATTGATTTTGGCCAATTTATATTCTTCCTCATATTTTTGGTAAAAAAAACCCGCAATCGGTGTTTATTGATTGGTTTGCACAAAAGTTGCCGCGTTTACAAATGATAATTCATTTATGGGGTTTTTATTTTTTTTTAAATATTTTACTAGTAATAGCGGCGATCTGTGATTTTTAGCAGTACTGCGATATTGCGGCAGACATGTCGGACCATTTTGACACTTTTTTGGGACCATTGGCATTTGTACAGCAATCAGTGCTATGAAAATGAATTGATTACTGTGTAAATGGCATTGGCAGTAAAGGGGTTAACCTGGAGGGGGCACTCTAAGGGTTAACTGTGCTCCCTGGGTGTGTTCTAACTGTGTGGGGGCTGGGCTGGCAGGGGGAGGGGAGTGATCACAGCTTCCATATACAGGAAGCCTGTGATCACATCCCTTCCCCCTCTGTCAGGACGGAGATCCGTGTTTGAATTGCAGCGATGTCACCCCAAGCACTGTACATAATAGTGATGTCGCCCCAAGCACTGTACACAGTAGTGATGTCACCCCAAGCACTGTACACTGTAGTGATGTCACCCCAAGCACTGTACACAGTAGCGATGTCACCCCAAGCACTGTACACTGTGGTGATGTCACCCCAAGGACTGTACACTAGTGATGTCATCCCAAGCACTGTACACTGTAGTGATGTCACCTCAAACACTGTGCACAGTAGCGATGTCACCCCAAGCACTGAACACAGTAGCGATGTCACTCCAAGCACTGTACACTGTAGTGATGTTACCCCAAGCACTGTACACTGTAATGATGTTACCCCAAGCACTCTACACTGTAGCGATGTCACCCCAAGCACTGTACACAATAGCGATGTCACCCCAAGCACTGTACACTGTAGCAATGTCACCCCAAGCACTGTACACTGTAGCGATGTCCCCCCAAGCACTGTAAGCTGTAGCAATGTCACCCCAAGCACTGTACAATGTCCCCCAAAGCACTGTATATTGTAGCAATGTCACCCCAAGCACTGTACACAGTAGCGATGTCACCCCAAGTATGTACACTGTAGTGGTGTCACCCCAAGCACTGTACACTGTAGCAATGTCACCCCAAGCACTGTACACTGTAGCAATGTCACCCCAAGCACTGTACACTGTAGCGATGTCACCCCAAGCACTGTACACAGTAGTGGTTTCACCCCAAGCACTGTACACTGCAGTGATGTCCCCCCGAGCACTGTACATAATAGTGATATCACTCCAAGCACTGTACATTGTAGGGATGTCACCCCAAGAACTGTACACTATAGGGATGTCACCCCAAGCACTGTACATAATAGTGATGTCACCCCAAGCACTGTACACAATAGTGATGTCACCCCAAGCAGTATACACTGTAATGATGTCACCCCAAGCACTATACACAGGCTCCCAGGCTCCAGTAACATTTATGCATCACATACACATCTTAGCCCTGCCTGTAACCCTGGGGCTCTTGTAGTCCTATTGATTTCTATTGGATTGCAAATTTTGTTGCATTTACTGACAGTGCGCTAAAGATATAGCATGCAGGAATTTTGGTGCACTTTCAGAAAATGCAGAAAAAACATGCAACACAATAGAAATCAATAGGACTGCAGCCAAAATGCAGGAAAACTACAGGTACACCAGCAATACGGTCAAAACATAGCAAACCAGTGTGAACCCACTTATAAGCACCAGGAACCAAGTACTACCATACGCTGATGACACAATTCTAAACTATTTGGCTGCAATTATAGCCGCTACTGCTTAGAGGAAAGAGTTAACAAAGAGGGAGAGAGAAGGGAGAGAACAGTCTGGTCACTGTGCTCACACTTGGATGTCCTGGAGGCTTATCAGAGATATTGTATTCACCTTGTATCTGTCAGCTGGGTTGCTTTGTTTATAATTTCCCACCCACACGGCTCCCTCATTGTGCAGGGGGGGCTGTGTACTGTGACACTGCAGTTACCACACTAAGCCAAGACAGGTGCAGCCTGACACCCCTACATTTACACACAGCTTCTCCTGTCCCATAGACATTTATGAACAGGAGAAGTTGGACTTATACTGCTGGCTGCGTGGGCCGATTTTGAGGGAAGGGCCTGGAGCTGCAGCTCCAAACACCCCTATGTTAACCTGGGCATGCGTAAAAATGTCATGATGTCCGGTCCATCAAGGGCATAGAGAGGAGCGGTGGACATCTTGTCATGGCTTATGTCTATGACAAGACACTGTAGGCGCCGGATGGTTCTTGGGCTCAGCAATTGGTAACGTAAGCCCGGGAACCACCGGGAAGGGGAACCTCTCCCACCGCTTCTAAGAGTGATCCCGTGGCACCGCTTCTAGGAATCACCCTTATCTGAAAGACCGGCGAGTAAGGGAAAATAAAATACAGAGGTTATGGCATCTAGCTGCAGCCATAACCTCGGTATTTAACGTCAAAATAATTACATATTTTCCCAGTTAAATGGTCAGCCAGTGGTAATCAAACTGATATTTAGTAATATTCTTATTTGATATTTGTCAAATACTGTGGCCCTTCTTGTTAACAAACAACATTGCATCAATAGTAGTAATAAACCTTCATTTTACAGCAAATGTCATTTTCAAGGGCTTGTGAGAATAAAAAATAGTTGCAGGGTTGATATTTTTTAAAATCTATGCCAAGTCTTCAAAAGTAATCGAATTTAGTTTCTTTGCTGTGTGAGCCATCATAAAATTGGCATTCTGTATGTGTAAGGTACGATTACCTACACATTTCTCCATGACAAAAAAAACAACTTATTTCTCATTTGATGGAATGGTTATTTAACCACTTCAGCCCCGGAAGGATTTCCCAGTTTAAGACCAGAGCACTTTTTGCGATTCCGCACTGTGTCAATTGCGCGGTTATGCGATGTTGTACCCAAACAAAATTTGAGTCCTTTTTTTCCCCACAAATAGAGCTATCTTTTGGTGGTATTTTATCACCTCTGCATCATTTCTGATCACCGCTATAAAAAAAGAGCGACAATTTTGCAAAAAAAAAAATATATTTCTTACTTTTTGCTAAAATATAAATCCAAAAAAAAAAAATATAAAAAAAAAATGATTTTCATTGATTTTGGCAAATTTATATTCTTCCTCATATTTTTGGTAAAAAAAAAACGCAATTGGTGTTTATTGATTGGTTTGCGCAAAAGTTGCCACGTTTACAAATAATTCATTTATGGGGTTTTTATTTTTTTTTTAAATATTTTACTAGTAATAGCGGCGATCTGCGATTTTTAGCAGTACTGCGATATTGCGGCAGACATGTCGGACCATTTTGACACTTTTTTGGGACCATTGGCATTTGTACAGTGATCAGTGCTATGAAAATGAATTGATTACTGTGTAAATGGCATTGGCAGTGAAGGGGTTAACCTGGATTGGGCGCTCTAAGGGTTAACTGTGTTCCCTGGGTGTGTTCTAACTGTGTGGGGGCTGGGCTGGCAGGGGGAGGGGAGTGATTACAGCTTCCATATACAGGAAGCCTGTGATCACATCCCTTCCCCCTCTGTCAGGACGGAGATCCGTGTTTACATACACAGACCTCCGTTCTCTCACTGCGGAGGAGCCATCGCGGGTAGCCGGCGGAGATTGAGTCCTCCATTCCCGCTCCCTGGCCACCTGGAACACAGTGAGCACACGTGCTCACAATACTCGTTATCGCAGCAGCCGTCAGGTGACGGCGTTTCGCAATAACGAACCACTTTGCTCAAAATAACTCAACACACAGCCATTAATGTCTAAACCACTGGCAACAAAAGCGAGTACGCCCCTAAGTGAAAATATCCAAATTGGGCCCAATTAGCCAATTTCCCTCCCCGGTGTTATGTGACTCGTTAGTGTTGCAAGGTCTCAGGTGTGAATGGGGAGCAGGTGTGTTAAATTTAGTGTTATTACTCTCTCTCTCATACTGGTCACTGGAAGATCAACATGGTACCTCATGGCAATGAACTTTCTGAGGATCTGAAAAAAAAGTATGGTTGCTCTACATAAAGATGGCCTAGGCTATAAGAAGACTGCCAAGACCCTGAAACGGAATTGCAGCACGGTGCCCAAGACCATACAGCGGTTTAACAGGACAGGTTCCACTCAGAACAGACCTTGCCATGGTTGAGCAAAGAAGCTGAGTGCACATGCTCAGCGTCATATCCAGAGATAGTCTTTGGGAAATAGATGTATGAGTGCTGCCAGCATTGCTGCAGGGGTTGAAGGGTGAGTGGTCAGCCTGTCAGTGCTCAGACCATATGACGCACACTGCATCAAATTGGTCTGCATGGCTGTCATCCCAGAAGGAAGCCTCTTCTAAAGATGATGCACAAGAAAGCTTGCAAACAGTTTGCTGAAGACAAGCAGACTAAGGAAACGGATTACTGGTAGTTTTATTTTTTCGGAATTTCGGAAATTCGAAAAATTCGGAAATTAAAAAAATCGGAAATCTGCAGGAATTCAGAAATTTGGCAATCGGAATAGCCGAAAATCCGAAATTCAGGAATTCAGAAATTTGGAAATCCGAAAATTCGAAAATAACTAAGAACATTTGAAATAATAACTAACTAATAACTATTAAATTATAGGTATTGGAATATACACAGTATATACACACACACATACATACATACATACTTACAGTATGCATATATACAGTCACACACTGCAAAAGTCGGAAATAAGGAAGAACATTTGAAATAATAATAAATAAATATTAAATTATAGGTATTGTAATTTCCTTGAAACTTTGGCTGTTAGTGAACTTAAATATGAAATTTATCACTAATAGCCATATTGCATTCCAATACCTATAATTTAATAGTTATTTATTATTATTTCAAATGTTCTTTCTTATTTCCGAAATTCGGAAATAAGGAAGAACATTTTAAATACTAAGTTAATTTATTATTTTAACTTATTATAAATGATAATAATCTATTATTTCAAATGTTCTTTCTTATTTCTAAATTTCTGAAATTCGGAAATAAGAAAGAACATTTGAAATAATAATAAATAACTATTAAATTATAGGTATTGTAATTTCCTTGAAAATATGGCTATTAGTGATAAATTTCATATTTAAGTTCACACAATACCTATAATTTAATATTTATTTATTATTATTTCAAATGTTCTTCCTTATTTCCGACTTTTGCAGTGTGTGACTGTATATATGCATACTGTAAGTATGTATGTATGTGTGTGTGTATATACTGTGTGTATATTGTATGTATATTGTAGGTATACTGTGTGTATACCTACAATATACACACAGTATATGCACACACCCACACACACACACACACATACATACATACATACAGTATGCATATATACAGTCACACACTGCAAAAGTCTAATAGGTGGGGGCAGGTGGTGCAAAAGGTTCTAACTGTGGGGAATGAGTTGATGGAAGAGGTAAAAGATTAGTTGGAGGTGTGATAGGCTTCCCTGAAGAGATGCGTTTTTCAGGGATCGTCTGAAGGCAGCTAGAGTAGGAGATAGCTGGACAGGTTGAGGTAGAGTGTTCCAGAGGATGGGAGAGGGGCTCTGGAGACTAGCATGGGAGGAGGTGACAAGGGAGCTTCAGAGGAGGAGGTCTTGAGAGGAACGGAGAGGACGGTTTGCGTGATATTTGGAGACAAGATTGGTGATGTAGCTCAGGGCGGAGTTGTGAATGGCTGTGTATGTTGTGGTTAGTATTTTGAGTTTAATTCGCTGGGCGATCGGGAGCCAATGTAGGGACTGGTGGAGAGGGGTGGCAGACACTGAGCGGTTGGTAAGGTGGATAATTCTGGCAGCAGCATTCATGATAGACTGAAGAGGGGATAGCCTATGGAGAGGGAGGCCAATGAGAAGCGAGAGATAACAAGGGAGTGAATGAGGAGCTTGGTGGTTTCATTTGTTAAAAAGGGGCGTATTTTAGATATGTTGCCCAGGTGAAGTCTACAAGCTTTCAACAGCAATTAAAATTGGGCTGAAAGGACAGGTCAGAATCTATGATTACACCTAATACCCTGGCATAAGGGGAGGGATTGATGGTTGCATTATTGATTTTGATACCTTTGATACCTTTTTTTCATCTGTATTTTGCAGTCAGGTGATAAACTGCAAGTAGCCAGGGCTTCCACAGTGTTCATGTGGGAGGAGATTTCACTCTCTGATGATGTAACTTCCTTTGCATCAGTGACCCTTCACCCACAATCCAGCTAGAGCTGATTGGTGTTTTGCCAATGACATGGTCTGTTCACAAATAAACAATCACTGCCTCTAGAAATGCACTGTAGTCTGTGTCCATGTGAAACAGGAAGGTCTAACAGAGCATGTGCAATGTTTCCATACTGCTTGCATCTAGTATAGTAGAGTCTAATATAGTAGACAGGGCAAGAAGGAAGTATCTGGCCATACAAGATCAAACAGCCTTTTTACACAATACAGAGGATTAACCCCTTAAGTTATACAGTGAGTATAGCAAGCATGCTATTCTGCATATACAGACATATTTTATTGTTGTGGGTTTAGTGACACTTTAATGCCCATACATTTTATTATTAGTGTTGCATGATGGTTGTGTCTTGCTATCACTCTTGCAATGCAGTGCTACTAGTCAGGTTTGACTGATTATTACAATTAGAAATGTAAAGCATGTTCCTACTACAATACAATATAATTCTTAACAGTTTTATAGTTCTAGGAAAACTAGATACCTAATAAATTAAAAACCAGTTACATATAATTTTTTCATCCAACCACGTAGTATCATATGTGAAAGAACGCTGACATCACAGAACTGTGAAGATTTGTAGGTCACAGTGTGAATTTTTAAATCTGGTTTCATTATTATAAGTCATTTTATTTTATATCTTTAGCAAAATGGTGTTGATTTACTAAAGGAGTCGTGCTGTTCACATGGCAGTGTGTTTTACTTTGCAAAGTCAATGTCAGTAAATTCGGCAAAGCTGTGTTCATCTCAATCAACCAATCATGTGCTAGCAAAACTATGTTTTTCATTTTTCTAGCTACACAGCCTCCACTTCTTTGGTAAATTGTCCCAATTGTACCATTCATTTGATCTAGCTCAAGAATACAGTTAACTAACTGATTCATTGTATCACCCTGATTTGTGCCCCCAAATTGTTTTATATTCCTGCATCCAATTTCCGTAGTCAACGACCAAATATAAGTCAGGCTAACCGCCAACTGTATTTTGTCATATGAGCTATATTATGAACATCTTTCAAAGCTAACATTACTGTTCATGACATTATTCTTCCAATAAATGTGTACTTATCTGTTTCAGGTTCAGAAGCTGAAGGAAATGTTCAAAAAGAAGAAGAAAGAAGATGAGCCCCAGCCTCCAACCCCAGAGACTCAGCCAAATGGCGAGCTGCCCAACTCGGGCCCAATCATTTACTATATCTATGAGTCAGAAGAGGAGGAAGAAGAAGAAGACCTTGAACCTCCACCAGAGCCACCTCGTCCTGTTAATGACAAACCCCACAAATTCAAGGATCATTATTTGAAGAAACCAAAGTTCTGTGATGTGTGCGCCAGAATGATTGTCTGTAGGTCATTCTTCATGGTCTTCTGAATTTGCGAGGGAAATATTTTATCCACTGCTAGATATAATAGATAGAAGAAAGTATGATATGGGGAATCTGCCCAGTTTTATACCTGGGCTGAAAGTTAAAGTGGTACAGCAATACTCAAGCATATAAGATTGGTTGAGGCTTGAGCTGCCAAGCATTACCATTGATAAAGAAAGAGACCTCAGCACATCATGCTTGTGCCAAAGGAGTATGGTATTTAAGTCTTGTTCCTAAATACAGGTCATACATACAGGTATTTGCGTGAAAATGTCCTATCCACTGCAATTGATAATATTTATAAGCAATCAGTTTTATATCTTGATTAGAATGGCTGTAATATTTGCAATATGGTTGTCTTGTCATGAGGTAACAATACAGAGAAAGTTTTCTTTTATACAATTGGGGTTTGAAATCAAGCCAGAGAACAGCCTGTGGTATAACTATTGAATGAACAAGGCTCCAGTGGTATAGCAAACAAAATGGTGTCTGTTGTACACCTTATAGCTCAATGCCTTTTATCGACAGGGTACTGTGAAGTAAACAGTTTGGATGGCATGGTCTCATAATCAAACATATAGAAAATCTTCACAAATACAGCTCTAATACAGGGTCTCTTTTTCAAGGCAGCGGGACTCAGGTCTTTAAAGTAGTTTTAAAGGCTCAAGGTTCATCAGCGCCCCCAGCCCCCCCAAAAACTTATCTGAGCCCCATCCCGATCCAGCGATGCGTACGAAAGCCTCAGCTCTTCTGGGTCTCTTCCTCATTGGCTGAAACAGCAGTGGTAGCAATTGTTTCCCACTACTGTCAATCACAGCCAGTGAGCCAATGAGGAGAGCGTGGAGGCGGGGCCAAGGTATGCTCCATGTGTGAATGGAGCAGCAGCTCAAGTGCCCACAGAGCAAGATGCTTGATGCGGGGCACTAGGCAGGAGGGAAGGGCCAGAAGAGCTGGCAGGGGACCCGCAAAGAGGAAAACCAGGGCTTCTCTGTGCAAATATCATATAAAAGTGCAGCGCTAATCAACAAAAATCAATTGCAATCATACATATAAATAAAAAGTTCATGGAGATCTGTATAGATAATAGTCCAAAGCCCATGAGGAGTGTTTGTGGAGAAATCACATGAAAAAGCATGCAGATGTAGTTAAAAATCAATCTTCAATAAACCCAGAGATGAAAACCAGTGCAATCACCAAGTGAAGTAAATATACAGGCTCCTTACCAGATAGGATTGGCCACCAAATGATAGGCTGGTCAATTAAAACATTTGGAGAAGTATGGTCTCTCCACAACCTCTAATTGCTTTCACCCCGTATGATAAATCACGGTTATATCCGCGCTCAAACACTGACTAAAAAAATTTACAGAATCTAAAAATGATAGCTGCTAGCACAGGCAAATAGATAATCACCCCACAATACAAATAAAACCAATCAGTGCAACGCTAATAAAAAAATATTGAAATGATACAAATTGGATAACATTAAATGTGCATTATACATCTAATAAATAGTCCATGTGCAATTCACCATTTAAACCTGTGTTATTAATAAACAAGCACTAGTAAACAAAGTCCATAATGTTCAAAGGGACACATAGAAAAAATCCTCCATAGATGAGACTGGAAGTGTAACACCATGTGAAGAAAGGAGGAGAGTAATTACTCCCACACACTGACATTGAGTCCACCACCGCTGAATAGATGGAGGCTTACCAGAGCTTGTTGGCTTCCAAACTAATGGAGAGCCGATAACAGCATATGGGGGTGCAGGTCACTTTCCCAGATAGATCATATGGAGCTCTTAGCAGCATGAATCTGTGTGGATCTTGGTCAATTATCTCTACGAGAGGAGTAATCCAAGGAGACGGTCTGATCATACGGGGTGAAAGCAATTAGAGGTTGTGGAGAGACCATACTTCTCCAAATAATTTAATTGACCAGACTATCATTTGGTGGCCAATCCTATCTGGTAAGGAGCCTGTACATTTACTTCACTTGGTGATTACATTGGTTTCCATCTCCGGTTTATTGAAGATTGATTTTTAACTACATCTGCATGCTTTTTCATGTGATTTCTCCACAAGAACTCCTCACGTACTATTATCTATACTGATCTCCATTAACTTTTATTTATATTTAGGATTGCAATTGATTTTTGTTGATTAGCGCTGCACTTTTATATGATATCTCCATTGAGGTCTGTATCTTGTCTTTTTGTTCTGGCTGCTACTAGTTGCTATTACCTGAGCGTGGGGTTTACCCATTTTATATTTTCTTCTCTGTGCAAAACCACTGTACAGAGCAGGTAAGTATAACACGTTTGTCGTTTTTTATAAACAAGCTTCAATATCACTATACTTTGCCCATTTAGCCTACTGCTTCATTGAGCCACTGGGAGAGAAGAATATACCCAGTTTTACTGGGTATGAGGAAGCATGTGACTCACTCTTTCCTCTAATGTGACAGCAGTGGTGATTGGTGATTGGCCTCACACTGCCGTGGGGGGCAGAGAAAGTGTCCTAAGCCTTCTTTCCTTGATTCTTGAATCTAGGTGTGGGATGGGATAGAGTGAAGGGAAAGTAAAAAAAATGAGTATTTGCAGCAAGGAAGGGAGCATTAACAAAACCTGTTGCTAATCTTTGAATGGGCAAAATACAGGTTTATGGCTTGGTGATACCTGGGTGGCTTGTGCCTACAATGGAGATTTAAATCTCTCTACTTATCATCTCTGTACTAAAGAGGACATAAGGGTTGATTTACTAAAGTCAAATACTCTATTTGCTTTGCAATTGAAGTTGCATTTTGCAGGGGATTTTTTTCCTAGAGCTCAGTGAATCTGGTTAAAATATTTTGCAAAGAATACCCATTCATGTACAAGACAACAAACAGCATTTTGCTTGCACATGATTGGATGATGGAAGTCAGTACCTCATTCTCCAAACACTGGGGAAATTTTCCTTGCAAAGTGAACAGTCCAATTTGCAGAGCAAACTATTTGCCTTGAGTAAACCAACCCCTTAATCTTGCATACAGGGTAAGGTATACTTCTGTACCCCTATACATATGAATAGGTGTAATACCATCCACAAGCAGATGCAATCATATTCAAGGTCTGATGGGTGCAATCTTTGCTGGGCATGTGAAAATATTTAAATGTAGTACAGAAGGTTGTTATAAAACTAATGATAAATCTAAATAAAGCTTTGCTGGGACAACATAGTTTGCTAAAATTCCATTAGCTGGTCATAGAGTTGGCTCTCCTTACATGCCAGTCCACTGGTTTCCGAGGAAGGGCCTGGACAGATGCAAAACCTGTAGGGTGATACATTTTATGAGCAGTCAGTGGACTTTAAAAATAGTGCTCCCCCTATACTATGTTATTTTCAGAGCTTGTAACATTTTGCAAATATGCTAAAAGCAAAAGTCTGTGGTGACAGCTGATGCTGAAGCTGCATATTTTTACTAAAATGGCAGATTTTGCACACTCTTAAGCCTAGTACACATGGGCCGAATATGGCCCATGTGTATGGCAGCCGTCTGACAGAAGCTGGCCTAAGGCTCATGACCAAAAAAGGTCTGCCAGCCAGCTCCCAATCAGCGGTCTCAGCCAATGGTTGAGAGTGCTGACCGGAGTGTTCTGGGGGGGGGGGGGGGCAGGGAGTGTCCCCCTGTCAGAACACAATAGCACAGAAGGGGAGATCACTGTACTAACATCGGATTGTTAGTACAGCGGCTCCGACCTGAGCTGTCAGGTTTTTTTTTTTCGTTCAAACCGGTGGGTGGTGTGTACGAGGCTTTGAACCCAGTTCAGCAACTGGAGGTAATGTTTGTCTGTAATTAATAGTCTATATATGTACACCTAATGTTTACAAGAATAACATTAATAAAAATACTATTGTAAATATCCTGAAATTAAGCACTGATAAGAAACGATAATTCCTGTTTTATTGAACTGCAATGCTTCATTTTCTACAAGAAGATCTGGACAGTGAACGGTTAATATGTAAATGTATAGCAACAGAAGGGTGAATTCTAAAATAGAAGGTGTGAGTATTGCCCTCGTCAGGAGACAGTAATTTTGTAAGTGACATCTTATTGAAAATGCAGAGCAAGTAGCGGGTGGTCAGCACTAACAATA
>BLSH010167824.1:855726-890099 GCA_018402905.1 Glandirana rugosa | reverse complement strand
TGCAAGCCCAGGCATGGCTTGAAAGCCCACAGGCACCGTGCCTGGGCCTGGGCCTGTAAAGTTTTTAGCAAGAACGATTTTTGAAATGTCCGGGTCCGGGTCCGTGCCACGGACACCCGAAAGTTCGGTACGGACCCGAACGTTACAGTCCGGGTTCGCTCAACACTACAGGTAACCCATATGCAGCAATGCCTCTGTAGTCTTTGAACTTTTTTGTGCCTTGGTTGAAATATTCTATCTCCCTCTCCACTAACTTTTTTTCTCTTGAACATGATAAATAAGACTATGGACACTTGGGTGGTTAGGACCGAAACTAGGGGGCAGGGGGGACCCTGCCCCAGGCGCCCCATTGAGAGGGGCACCAGTGGCGTGGTTTGGCTATGAAGAAGTAGAGCCACACAGACAGTGAACTCTGACATACTAGGTTTTTTTTTGGCTGTACACAGACCGCCTTCTTCTCTCACACAGCCATAATACTCACCAGCGGACCCCCTTCCTGCCACCACTATGATGAACATGTGCTCTGCCACATTCCAGAGCACAGACAGACTCACTCTTCCCCCTGACAATAAACCTAGAGCAGTGGTTCTCAACTCTGGTCCTCGGGACTCACTAACAGGCCAGGTTTGCAGGATAACTGAAATACATCACAGGTGATATCATTTGCTGCTCAGTGATTGCAGTATTCTAGTCTGCATCTCCCCAAGGTAATACTTAAAATCTGGTCTGTTGGTGGGTCCTGAGGACAGGAGTTGAGAACCACTGCCCTAGAGCAAGCTGACACCTCTCCTCCCTCATCAGCGGAGGCCAGCTCCAGCCTCTCTGTGTCTTCCAGCGTTGCAGCTCCTGCTCAGTCCAGCAAGTAGCCTGACAGTGCCCTGCAGTTAACGCTTACAGCTCCAGAGATAGCCCACATTTTACAGTCCCTACCAACCAGGGAAGGACTAGCCTCATTTACAACCCACTCTGAAAGCAGATATTACTCAGATCAGGCAGGAGCCCTTAACCCTTTTCTCTAGGGTCTCCACGCAGGACCCTAATTATGCTCTGTTAGAACAGAGAGTGGTCTCTCTTCAACAGCAGCAAACCCAGGCCCCACAATGAGAAGTGCAACTGGAGCTTCATCTGGATGACCTAGGAAATCGTAATAGTCAGTCAGACCAACATCAAACTATGAGAGATCCCAGAGGCTACAGCAGGCACAATATCCTCCCCTCTGTAACAACCATCCTTAAAGCGGAGTTCCACCCTAATTGACATCAATGGCTGCAATTGTTGCCGATCGCATCCCCATTCGTTTTTGGATAGTTTATTTTTCCTCTTCTACCTTTTTCGGGTAAACGCTACTCTTCTGTCCATCCTTACTGCAGCACAGTACGCCATTTCCCTTTTCCCATTGTCTCCTGGGATAGCAGTGTCATCAATCCCAGGAGTCAATGGGCATCCCCCACACACACCGTGATTCATTCCCACTGCACATGCGCGAGATTGGGAGGCGCATGCTTGGTAGCCAGTTGCACCTAATCCCAGAAGAGAGTCCCAGCAGGCTTCAGATGCCCACAATCAGGATGGCAGCTTACTGGATCAGGAGCTCCAAGTAAGTCCTAAGACATGTACAAAGACCTTAACTTTATAATATACAGCACATGCCAATTTTAAATGTATAAGCAGCGACTGTCACAGGGGTTATTTAAAAAAAAAATGCCCGGAACTCCTGCTTTAAAGTATAGCAAAAGCTTTTTGGCTGTAGTTCTATGGATCACAGGAGTGTAGTTCATTCTGCATTCCTGTGACCTGTTTTCAGCTGAACCCTGCTGTCGGCTAATGTCACAGAGCTGGTCCAGGTTCTGAAAAGATCCTAACCATATGGTCGGGATCCAACCAGAACCCTGGACTGGCACCTGCCTCAGCCTCTTAGCGATCTGCCGAGAGCCCAAGCCAGCCTCTCCCCTCCTCTCCACAGCCCAGCGCTCCAGGAGGGGACCAGCTCTCTGCTCAGAGCGGAGGGTAGAACTGAGCGACCAGTGGTGTTTGATCACTCAGTCCTCACTGCAGAGGTGGCAGGGGACAGATGCAGAATCAGATTGTTGCTGCATCCACCTTGATGAATATAATGTTTGTCTTTTTGAAAAAGCCATACTTCTCTTTCAATACCTACCTGGACAAGCCACAACCTCAGCTCTGGAGATTTATTGGTTACATTGCATGAGCCCCAACACCTGATTGGATAACTCCAATCCCAGAGATGCCCTCTGCAGGGTCCATTATTGTAGGATTAAGAGGGGCGCAGCAGGTCTCATCTGATCTCCCCTGCTGCTGATCTTCTCCACATCACAATTGCTAGAGCAGCAACAAAGATTCATGTAGCTGTGTAACATTTGTGATGTTGAAGAGATCAGGCACCAGGGGGAGAAGATCAGATGAGCCATCCTTTTCTCTCCAGATGACAGCTGTCATGTAACCAGTGGGCGTGTCGGTAGCTCCTGCTGGTTACATAGTATAGATGCATCCCGCAGCTGAGGGGTTCAGCCCCCACTGGACTCCAACTCCAGCAGGCATGGAGTTAACTGTGGTGTAACCCAACTACAAAAAAAAATCTTATTAGAGCTCCACAAACCCCCAACATTATATTCTTACTCCATATATTAATAGTATTAATGAATTAATAGTATTAATAAAGTGTACACATACTATAGTTCAATGGTCACAGCAGCCTCATTCTTTATATTATATGTATTATAAATAGAATCTTGGGGCCGTTGGGAGGGGCTTTTTGTAGTTGGGTTACATATTAGTTTTTACCGAAAGCTCCTTCCTCACTTACTACTGACCTGTGAACTCTGTGTCACTTACTACTGACCTGTGAACTCTGCGTCACTTACTACTGACCCCTGAACTCTGCATCACTTGCTACTGACTAGTGAACTCTGCATCACTTACTATTGAGCAGTGAACTCTGCGCCACTTACTACTGACCCCTGAACTCTGCATCACTTGCTACTGACCTGTGAACTCTGCATCACTTACTATTGACCAGTGAACTCTGCGCCTCTTACTACTGATCCCTGAACTCCACATCACTTACTACTGACCTCTGAACTCTGCATCCCTTATTTTGACCAGTGAACTCTGTGCCATTTGCTACTGACCCCTGAACTCTACATCACTTACTACTGACCTCTGAACTCTGCATCACTTACTTTTGACCAGTGAACTCTGCGCCACTTACTATTGACCCCTGAACTCCGCATCACTTTTTACTGACCTCTGAACTCTGCATCACTTACTATTGACCAGTGAACTCTGTGCCATTTACTACTGACCCCTGAACTCTGCATCACTTACTACTGTCCTCTGAACTCTGCATCACTTACTACTGACCTGTGAACTCTGCATCACTTACTATTGACCAGTGAACTCTGCGCCACTTACTATTGACCCCTGAACTAGGTATCACTTACTACTGACCTCTGAACTCTGCATCACTTACTATTGACCAGTGAACTCTGTGCCATTTACTAATGACCCTTGAACTCCGCATCACTTACTACTGTCCTCTGAACTCTGCATCACTTACTACTGACCTGTGAACTCTGCATCACTTACTACTGTCCTCTGAACTCTGCATCACTTACTACTGACCTGTCAACTCTTCATCACTTACTATTGACCAGTGAACTTGGCGTCACTTAGTACTGACCCCTGAACTCTGCATCACTTACTACTGACCCCTGAACTCTGCATCACTTACTACTGACCTCTGAACTCTACATCACTTGCTGTTGATCTCTGAACTCGACATCTCTTACTATTGAACCCCTGCACTCTGTTTCTATTTTAACCATGGCCAATATTCAGCACACACTGCACTTTCTTTTTTTTGCTCAGGAGGGCCCAACTTATGATCCAGCACACAGGCCCCTTTACTTTCTATTTTACTGCGGGACAAAAGGCTACATGTTTTAGTGTGGTGTGCTGCATCTCACACCCTACTCTCCCAATCACTGAATTACCTTGTACTTTGGGGGGGGGGGGAGATTGAGTCTTTGCCCAGATGAAAGAATGTCTAGCTTCGCCACTGTACACGGTAACTACCTTTTTACCCAGGGCCCGAGTCCTGCGGGGGAACGGAGTTCCTGCACTTTTTTCACAGCAGGAACTCCATTTCCGTTAGCAGCCGCGTCCCGCAGGACTGGCAGTGGCTTACCAAGGGGGGGGGGGGGAGAAGTAGAGAGGGCAGGGACTCCCAATCCTGTCCACTAAAAAGCTAATTCCCTGCTGTGCAGCTCTTTAGAAAAAAAACAATTTTTCCGGGTCACCTGTGTCAGCTGCTACTGACCCCTGAACTCTACATCACTTACTACTGACCTCTAAATTCTGCATCACTTACTATTGACCAGTGAACTCTGCACCACTTACTACTGACCCCTGAACTCTGCATCACTTATTACTGACCTCTGAACTCTGCATCACTTACTATTGAACAGTGAACTCTGTGCCATTTACTACTGACCCCTGAACTCTGCATCACTTACTACTGTCCTCTGAACTCTGCATCACTTTCTATTGACCAGTGAACACTGCGCCACTTACTACTGACCCCTGAACTCGGCATCACTTACTACTGACCTCTGAACTCTGCATCACTTACTATTGACCAGTGAACTCTGTGCCATTTACTACTGACCCTTGAACTCTGCATCACTTACTACTGTCCTCTGAACTCTGCATCACTTACTACTGACCTGTGAACTCTGCATCACTTACTATTGACCAGTGAACTCGGCGTCACTTACTACTGACCCCTGAACTCTTCATCACTTACTACTGACCCCTGAACTCTGCATCACTTACTACTGACCTCTGAACTCTACATCACTTGCTGTTGACCTCTGAACTCGACATCTCTTACTACTGAACCCCTGCACTCTGCTTCTATTTTAAACACGGCCTATATTCAGCACACACTGCACTTTCTTTTTCTTGCTCAGGAGGGCCCAACTTATGATCCAGCACACAGGCCCCTTTACTTTCTATTTTACTGCGGGACACAATGCTACATGTTTTAGTGTGGTGCGCTGCATCTCACACCCTACTCTCCCAATCACTGAATTACCTTGTACTTTGGGGGAGGGGGGGATTGAGTCTAGCTTCGCCACTGTAGACGGTAACTACATTTTTACACAGGGCCTGAGTCCTACGGGGGAACGGAGTTCCTGCACTTTTTTCACAGCAGGAATCCATTGTAGTTGTGTCCCGTAGGACTGGCAGTGGCTTACCAAGGGGGGGAGGGCGAGGGAGAGCGGGCGGGGACTCCCAATCTTGTCCATTGAAAAGCTAATTCCCCGCTGCGCAGCTCTTTAGAAAAAAAAACTTTTCCGGGTCACCTGTGTTCAGCTGGGGCTGGGGGACAGAAAGCGGACTATTTATTCTTTATCAGCTTTAGGCGGATTACTCTACCATAGCGCTTCTCGCCGGCTCCAGTGTAATCATATAGCACAGGCCGGCTTTCACTGTGTAGCGCACTGCAGCGCAACACAGGAGACCCGTAAACGTTTTTATTCTAAAGAGCTGCACAGTGGGGGATTAGCTTATTAGTGGACAGGATTGGGTGTCCCCGCCTGCTCTACCTCGCCCCCCCCACTTTCCTGCAGCCCTAGTTGCCCAGCTGGTGGTGCCCAGTGACATATCTGAGGGGGCCCTCCTGCTGCCCCCCATTGATGGGCACTGGTGAGACTGCATTGATGGGCACAGGTGAGGCTGTATTGATGGGCACTGGTGAGGCTGAGCTGATGGCCACTGATCAGGCTGCATTGATGGGCACTGACAAGGCTGCATTAATGGGCACTGGTCATGCTGCATAGAAGGACACTGACCAGGCGGCACTGATGAGGCTGCATTGATGGGCACTGGTAAGGCTGCATTGATGGGCACTGTTGAGGCTGAGCTGATGGGCACTGGTGAGGCTGCATTCATGGCCACTGGTGAGGCTGCATTTGATGGGCACTGAAAATGCTGTATTGATAGGCACTGGTGAGGCTGAGCTGACAGGCACTGGTGAGGCTGCATTTAATGGGCACTGATAAGGCTGTATTGATGGGCACTGGTGAGGCTGAGCTGATGGGCACTGGTGAGGCTGCATTGATGGGCACGGGTGAGGCTGCATTGATGGGCACTGATTAGTCTGCATAGATGGGCACTGATAAGACTGTATTGATGGGCACTGGTGAGGCTGAGCTGATGGGCACTGACCAGGCTGAATTAATGGGCACTGGTCAGGCTGCATTGATGGGCACTGGTGAGGCTAAGCTGATGGGCACTGGTGAGGCTGCATTGATGGGCACTGATTAGGCTGCATAGATGGGCACCGATAAAGCTGTATTGATGGGCACTGGTGAGGCTGAGCTGATGGGCACTGATCAGGCTGCATTAATGGGCACTGATCAGGCTGCATTAATAGGCACTGGTCAGGCTGCATTGGTGGGTGCCGGGGAGGCTAATCTGATGGGCACTGGTGAGGCTGCATTGATGGACACAGGTGAGGCTGCATTGATGGGCACTGATTAGGCTGCATAGATGGGCACCGATAAGGCTGTATTGATGGGCACTGGTGAAGCTGAGCTGATGGGCACTGACCAGGCTGCATTAATGTGCACTGGTCAGGCTGCATTGATGGGCACGGGTGAGGCTGCATTCATGGGCACTGATTAGGCTGCAATGATGGGCACTGATAATGCTGTATTGATGGGCACTGGTGAGGCTGAGCAGATGAGCACTGATCAGGCTGCATTAATGGGCACTAACCAGGCTGCATTGGTGGGTGCTGGGGAGGCTGAGCTGATGGGCACTGGTGAGGCTGCATTGATGGGCACAAGGAGGCTGCATTGATGGGCACTGATTAGGTTGCATAGATGGGAACCGATAAGGCTGTATTGATGGGCACTGGTAAAGCTGAGCTGATGGGCACTAATCAGGCTGCATTGATGGGCACTGACCAGGCTGCATTAATGGGCACTGGTGAGGCTGCATTGATGGGCACTGGTGAGGCTGAGCTGATGGGCACTGGTGAGGCTGTATTTATGGGCACAGGTGAGGCTGCATTGATGGGCACTGATTAAGCTGCATAGATTGGCACTCATAAGGCTGTATTGATGGGCACTGGTGAGGCTGAGCTGTTGGGCACTGATTGGGCTGCATTGGTGGGCACTGACAAGGCTGCATTAATGGGCACTGATGAGGGCCTGAGTCCTGCGGGGGAACAGAGTTCCTACACTTTTTTCACAGCAGGAACTCCATTGTCGTTGTGTCTCGTAGCACTGGCAGTGGCTTACCAAGGGGGGGGAGGGCGAGGTAGAGCGGGCGGGGACTCCCAATCCTGTCCATTGAAAAGCTAATTCCCCGCTGTGCACCTCTTTAGAAAAAAAAAACTTTTCCGGGTCACCTGTGTTCAGCTGGGGCTGGGGGACAGAAAGCGGACTATTTATTCTTTATCGGCTTTAGGCGGATTACTCTACCGTATCGCTTCTCGCCGGCTCCAGTGTAATCATATAGCACAGGCCGGCTTTCACTGTGTAGCGCACTGTAGCGCAACACAGGAGACCCGTAAACGTTTTTATTCTAAAGAGCTGCACAGTGGGGGATTAGCTTATTATTGGACAGGATTGGGAGTCCCCGCCTGCTCTACCTCGCCCCCCCACTTTCCTGCAGCCCTAGTTGCCCAGCTGGTGGTGCCCAGTGACACATCTGAGGGGGCCCTCCTGCTGCCCCCCATTGATGGGCACTGGTGAAACTGCATTGATGGGCACAGGTGAGGCTGTATTGATGGGCACTGGTGAGGCTGAGCTGATGGCCACTGATCAGGCTGCATTGATGGGCACTGACAAGGCTGCATTAATGGGCATTGGTAATGCTGCATAGAAGTACACTGACCAGGCTGCATTGATGGGCACTGATGAGGCTGCATTGATGGGCACTGGTAAGGCTGCATTGATGGGCATTGTTGAGGCTGAGCTGATGGGCACTGGTGAGGCTGCATTCATGGCCACTGTTGAGGCTGCATTTGATGGGCACTGAAAATGCTGTATTGATGGGCACTGGTGAGGCTGAGCTGACGGGCACTGGTGAGGCTGCATTTAATGGGCACTGATAAGGCAGTATTGATGGGCACTGGTGAGGCTGAGCTGATGGGCACTGGTGAGGCTGCATTTGATTGGCACTGGTCAGGCTGCATTGATAGGCACTGGTGAGGCTGAGCTGATGGACACTGGTGAGGCTGCATTTGATGGGTGCTGATCAGGCTGCATTGATTGGCACTGGTGAGGCTGAGCTGATGGTCACTGGTGAGGCTGCATTGATGGGCACTGGTGAGGCTGAGCTGATGGGCACTGACTAGGCTGCATTAATGGGCACTGGTCAGGCTGCATTGATAGGCACTGGTGAGGCTGAGCTGATGGGCAATGATCAGGCTGCATTGATGGGCACTGACCAGGCTGCATTAATGGGCACTGGTCAGGCTGTATAGATGGACACTGACCAGGCTGCATTGATGGGCACTGATCAGGCTGCATTGATGGGCACTGATAAGGCTGTATTGATGGGCACTGGTGAGGCTGCGTTTATGGGCACTAGTGAGGCTGAGCTTATGGGCGCTGGTGAGGCTACATTTGATGGGCACTGATCAGGCTGCATTGATTGGCACTAGTGACGCTGAGCTGATGGGCACTGACCAGGCTGCATCAATGGGCACTGGTCAGGCTGCATTGATGGACACTGGTGAGGCTGCATTGATGGGCACTGGTGAGGCTGCATTGATGGGCACTGATTAGGCTGCATAGATGGGCACTGAAAAGGCTGTATTGATGGGCAATGGTGAGGCTGAGCTGATGGGCACTGATCAGGCTGCATTGATGGGCACAGGTGAGGCTGCATTAATGGACACTGATTAGGCTGCATAGATGGGCACTGAAAAGGCTGTATTGATGGGTACTGGTGAGGCTGAGCTGATGGGCACTGATCAGGCTGCATTGATGGGCACTGACCAGGCTGCATTAATGGGCACTGGTGAGGCTGCATTTATGGGCACTGGTGAGGCTGAGCTCATGGGCGCTGGTGAGGCTACATTTGATGGACACTGATCAGGCTGCATTGATGGGCACTAGTGAAGCTGAGCTGATGGGCACTGACCAGGCTGCATCAATGGGCAGTGGTCAGGCTGCATTGATGGACACTGTTGAGGATGAGCTTATGGGCACTGGTAAGGCTGCATTGATGGGCACTGGTGAGGCTGCATTTGATGGGCACTGAAAAGGCTGTATTGATGGGCACTGGTGAGGCTGCATTGATGGGCACTGAATAGGCTGCATAGATGGGCACTGATCAGGCTGCATAGATGGGCACTGATCAGGCTGCATTGATGGGCACTGGTGAGGCTGAGATGATGGGCACTGATTAGGTTGCATTGATGGGCAATGGTGAGGCTGCATTGATGGGCACTGGTGGGGCTGCATTGATGGGCACTGGTGGGGCTGCATTGATGGGTACTGGTGAGGCTGAGCTGATGGGCACTGGTGAGGTTGCATTGATGGGTACTGGTGAGGCTGAGCTGATGGGCACTGGTGAGGCTGCATTGATGGGCACTGGTGAGGCTGTGCTGATGGGCACTGGTGAGGCTGCACTGATGAGGCTGCATTGATCAGCCCTGTGAGGGACATTGCTGTAGGTTGGGGTACACTAGTGTTGCCCTCTGGAGAGTGAACCACAGTGGATCACTTTTCAGAGGCTGTTTGACAGGTGCTAAGGAAGCATTATATTGCCTCCTAACCATCTGATTTAATCCCCAAAAGCTTGCACCACTTCGCTGCAACTGCGTTTGTTTTCGGGGGGTGCCAGATATAAGATCCGTACCTGATATAGGATACGAGTCCTGATTATCTAAACGCAACCATACAGTGTATCTCACTGACTGCTCATTAGAGATGGAACGTCACTTCCAGTTGGGCTTAATGTACAATGTGTGTAGTAGTAGTAGTGGTGGTGGTGGTGGTGGGGGGATCTTGGATGAGTATTTCAGAATATGTATATAATGAAAGGTATGAATATTTTGTTTCATTTTCTGAAAAAGATAATTACAAGAAAAGTGAACATATGTGGCCAGCCTTAGTCCTAGATCTGATTCTAAGGATTTTCTAAATATTAGCATGTGGTCAGGGCTGGCCCAAGGCATTGTGCTGCCTGGGTCCAAGAATGAAATGCTGCTCCCCCAACAAAAAACACGCCCACCAAAAGGCCCCCACATCCATTATTTTATATCATGATAATTAAAACTAAAATTAGGGCTAGTATAGTATATAGACAGGCTAGGGTAGTATAGGGGCAGGCTAGGGCAGTATAAGGACAGGCTAGGGCAGTATATAGACAGGCTAGGGTAGTATAGGGGCAGGCTAGGGCAGTATATAGACAGGCTAGGATAGTATATAGACAGGCTAGGGTAGTATAGAAGCAAGCTAGGGTAGTATGGGGGAGGGCTAGGACAGTATTTAGACAGGCTAGGATAGTATAGGGGCAGGCTAGGGAAGTATAGGGGCAGGCAGAGTAGCCCAGTGGGCAGTTGCCATCAATATACACAAAACTGCTGGAAAAAAATCTTGGTCGTCAATTTGCTGGGTAAATAGAAGAGAAGAAATGGTGGCCGTGGTTCAATTTGCTGCCCCCTCAAAGTGCTGCCTGGGTCCAATGGACCCACTGGAACCCATGGTAGGGCCAGCCCTGCAAGTGATAGAAGTGGTCTCAGATTTCATTTTAAGCCATTTAGGATTATTAACCAGTTTATCTACTGTGGACTCTGTATTGACCAGGCAATGTTTACATTTCTGCTATGGACCTGTTTATTCGGAGATAACTTTGTCATTACCTGAGATAATGATGTAATGCCAGAATGTAAGGTGAGTAGTACATGAGTTCAGGGCTGCTCTGTCCCTTGTATAAGGCCCCTTTCACGCGAACGGATAGAATCCAGCTTTTAGCTGCGGATAGATGAAGTTATCTCCTGCAGCTATACTGTGACAATGCTTTCCTATGGCCCCTTTCACACTCTGCATTTAGCAACGGTTTTGTTACAGACGATTTAGAACGATTAGAAAAAATGGATTGGAATACGTCCAGGAATGATGTTATGCAGCTAACCGCACGTATCTGCATGAATCTACAGGTAAACTGTGTCAGCTACGAATAGCAAGGGCAAAAAGCATAGAAATCAATAGGAAGCACTTCAGAAATGTCAAGAATGTTAGCAATGTTTCCACCGCAGCTAAATGTAGCAGCATGTATCTGTGGCTAATCGGAATGTAACAAATGCAAGTAATTAACCTCTGGTTATCTGACTTGCATTTAGCAACGGCAGAACAGCTGATTCTATTCGTCCGTGTAAAAGGGGCCTTATACACGACAAAGAAGCATCTCCCATGGGACTTTGTTGCAGCCAAAAAAGCATTATACATAAATGTTAATAAAAAGTAAATGTTTATTGTACAAACAATGATAAAATCTGTGATTAAAAACTATTGGTCTCTATACTGTATATGCACTATATACCATATTGCCCCCCTATGAAAGGAGGGAAAAAACATATGAATAAACACTATGGGGTTGATTTACTAAAGGCAAATCCACTCTGCAGTACAAGTGCACTGCAAGTGCACTTGGAAGTGTACTGCCAATGCACTTGGAAGTGCAGTCACTGTAGATCTCGGAGGAAGATCTGAAATGAGAGGAATCTGCTGATTTTATCATCCAATCATGTGCAAGCCAGAATGCTGTTTTTTTATTTTCCTAGCATGTCCCCCTCAGATCTACAGCAAATGCACTTCCAAGTGCATTTGCAGTGCACTTCCAAGTGCACCTGCAGTGCACTTCCAAGTGCACCTGCAGTGCACTTGTAGTGCAGAGCGGATTTGCCTTTAGTAAATAACCCCCTATGTGTTGAACAGGTTAATGTTCTGCCACAAATCTACCACCGCATTTCAATTGTTGAGCAATCTTCTTCAGGGCATATTTGGTGAGAGTGTATGAATATACCAGTTTGAGGAAACACAATATTACAGTCCGTCCTGGAAGAGCCTGTGGTGAAATGACCCTGACAAGGGGTTGGAATGGATGGTCAAAAGGGGGGGGGGGGGGTGAGGTTGCCAAAACCCCCAAAGAATCGTATTTGTGGCAATTTTAGAAAAAGAATATGGAGAGATGGAAGCCACCAATAATATATAAGATGTCAGGCCTACAATAAGGGCTTGCCCATCATGGTTCCTTGGCCAGAACAGCACTTTTGATTGGACAAGGGTTGGAAACCCTGTTAGATTTTTCCTGCTATCCAGGACTCTTTTACCTCTTTTAGAAAGATTTCCCTGCTGACATTTTTTACCAGACAAAAAGTGAAAGGAGCTCTCCAACAGCAACACAGACAGAAATATATTTTTTTCAAGTAGAATAATAGCCTTTCAAAATACCTGGTAATTCTGAGTATGGGGGAACATATAGCCTTCTGTACTCCCTCCCAGGATGCAGTGCTTGAATTGAAAGGCAAAACTGCTAGGCCCAAACATTGTCACGTGGAAGAGGGGACAAGATCACTAAGCCTGAGCTCTGGCACAGACTCACATCGGTTTTAAACAGGATCTAGACTTAGGGCTTTTATATGCGATCTGGGCAGTGTGGTGTAGTGCGTGGAAGGTAAATACCCATGGGATAAGATGAGCTCTCAAGAGAACCTATCATTTTATCCTGCATGGGCAAAGTAAGTTTCCTTTTAACCTTGTTGTAGACATATGCATAATTTTACCAAATTTTTCGGCATTTGGAAGATTTTTTTTTTTTACTAAATGTGACATCATAATTGTTACAGTAACTTAAAGCTGAACTCTGGGCAAATATAAAAACTTCCCTTGTAGTGGAACTACCCCGAAACAGCAAGGGTTTAAAGTTAATTTTTTTGTAGGGGAACATTAAATAGAAATTTAATGTACTTAATCCCTCACTCCCTCTTCTCTGTGACAATCCAGGTTGTGAGTGGGCCCTTAATATAGTTATTTACAATGCAAGACTACTAGTCCTGCACTGTATGTGATGAGGTCAGAGTGTGATTGACTGAAAAAGAATATATAACGAGAAAAAGGGGCCTAAAGATTACCACATCCCAATGATATAATTCCAAAACCCCTACCTGGGGTATGAACCCCTATCTATGGTGGGAATTTTTAGATGGAACCACAATTTCAATTTACAAAAGTCAATAAAAGACAACAGAATTTGGAATGAAATTCCATTTGTTAGGTGTGGTCAGCTTGACAAGAAACAACTCTTTTTTTAGCCACTTCAGTACCGGACACTTTTACCCCCCAGGTCAATTTTCAGCTTGCAGAGCTGTCACACTTTGAATGACAATTGCGCGGTCATGCAACAGTGTACCCATATGACATTTTTATTAAAAAAAATTCCACAGAAATAGAGCTTTCTTTCAGTGGTATTTAATTAAATATGTTTTATTTTTTGCAAAATAAAAAAAGACTGAAAATTTTGAAAAAAATTAGTTTTTCTTCATTTCTGTTACACAATTTTACAAATAAATAACCTTTTTTTTCATAAATGTAGGCCAAAATCTATACTGCTACATTTCTTTGTTGAAAATTACCCAAATCAGTGTATATTATTGAGTTTGTAGGACATTTATAGACTCCACAAACTGTAGTATTTACAGTGTATCTGAAAATCGATCAATTCTGATGTCCTGATTCATTTCTAGAGGTCCGAAAATGCCAGGATAGTACAAATATCCCCCCAAATGACCCATTTTTGGAAAGTAGACAGTCCTAGGTATTTAGTAAGAGGCATGGCGAGTTTTTTGAAGTTGTAATTTTTTTCAGAATGTGTTGGAAAATGAAGAAATGAAAAAACTATTTTTACAAATGTTTTAAATACTGTCATCAGTGCAGTACAGGGTCATTATATAACTGGTGTGGCAGTGATCAGGGACAGTGACTGGTGATAGTATGTAAAAAAAAAAAAAAAAGTTTTTTTTTTTTCAATCTGTTTCATTTTTTTTTTAATTCCCTTTTTTTTTCTTACAATTTTAATTTTTGTTACATACAGTGACCAGAGCAATACAGTGTTACCACAGTAACACACTAATACTTTTTTTTAATACACTATGTTTACTTATAACTGTGAATTTTACAGATATAAGCAAACTTTTTTTTTTGTAGGAAAACTACTCATTCAGTGTTTGCTATTGTGGTTAGCTGTGATTGGCTGACAGCTAACCACCTGGTGCAGATGGGCTGTAATTGGCTGTCTGTACCATGTGATGACTGTGACCAATCACAGAGCTCATCACATTAGTACTAAGTGAAATGTATGAATCAAAGCCTTTCATTGTGTACAACTGTCATGTGATCTGTTGTGAGTGTCATCAGCTGTGTCCTGTGGACATGGTAGGTGACAGAGTGTGGCCTGATCCTGGGAGGACATCATATAACATAGTTGTAGATCTATTGTAGAATGATGGCCAGGCGGGAGCACTGTTGTTCTGGGAGGACGTGGAAGGGGTTAAGCACCACCACATCCTATAGATGCTTCTCCCTCTGCACAAAGTGGAGTGATATTAGTGCTATATGCCATCTTACATACTGGTTGAGTTTGCTAGACAATTGATAATTCTTCCTCTTCTTCTTGACCAAGATTCACAGCAAACCTTTGTACTTGGAATGTTAATTCTGGATAATTATTGCTTTAGTTTTTCAGTGTTTTTTTAGGTTTCTAGACAAACTGATCTTTGAGCCTGCTTTCCAGATGCATTATAATTAATTGACTTTTTATTTTTTAATGCCTTCCTGAGATCCTGCAGTGCATTAGTAAACTGTGGTATAATCTTCTATTACAGAATTAAAAGCAAACTTTTTTCACTTAATCATTTCAGGACCTTAGGGGAGGAGATATGTCCTAAAAAAAACTTGAACAAAGTTTTTAATGTGTATCTCCTATGCCCTGCTCATTTCCCCCTGCCGCTACTCCCGTGCATCCAAATACTGGCAATTTTGACAGCCAAGACTTGCTATGTATAACATCAAAATATCACATAAAGTTATCCCTGAATAAACAGGCTTATAGTGGAAATGTAAAAAATATTCTGGACGATAGGGGGTATACAGGTATGAGAGCTGACGTGATTAAACGTTTGTATGAATGTTGCTCATACATTTCTGGTAAGTTACATCACAAGTATTATATGCCATAGCAATCGCTATTTTCTTTCATGTATTTGGTATTTTTGCTAAAAATAACAAATATTGAAGCTTTGCAAATTCTGCATTTTGTAATTACATTTACAGTAGCCATTCTATAACCTTAAAGTGGTTCTAAACTCAGAATGTTTTTTTTACTTTACTGCATTCTCTGTATTAATGTACAAACACCCTACTTACAGTTTCCCCAGTCTTAAACACTTACCTGCCTCCTCTCACTAAACACTGTCCTGGCTGCAGAACCACTCTCACATTTTCCTGGTCTCACAGGAGACACGAAGAGCAGTGGAAACAATAGGCTCTTGATGCTGTCAGGTAAACAACTGTGAAGAGGTAGCGGGATGTGACTTACTGGCTCTGTGTGTCTATGGACCAGTGGTGGCCCGTCCATTAGGGGCACAGGGGTGCCGCCCCCCTATCCCTGCATCCAGCCTCCCAATCTACATGCAGGGCGCTGGACGCATGGATTAAAATGAGGGTTTTTTTTAAGCACGGGATTGGAGCCAGAGGCTCTAATAGGCTTCAAAAAAAGGGCGAGCTCTGGGTGCAGAGCACTGCGCCCTGAGCCCACCCAGTTGTGTGACAATAGCGAATGAATATTCACTATTATCACATTAATTCTCCTCTGGGCCAATCAGGAAGTGGGTCGTGAGACCTGTTTCCTGATTGGCCGAAAGGAGAAGCCATCCTATTGGCCTATGAGAAGGAAGGAGGAGGGAAGAGACCTATGACCGCCATGATGCCAAGGAGACGCATGGGAAGCCCGACCAACGTAGTCGGGACATAGAGGAGACTGTGGGGGTAAGCCGCCACCTCCTCCACATGTCAGTGCGGGGGCAGCACAGGGGGGGTGAGCTAGTGGCGCATGGTGCGGGCTGGAGTGACGGGGAGGTCCATCTGCCACCCCCAGACCGATGGAGCAGCAGCAGCCGCCACTGTTATGGACATACACAGCCCAACTCAGGAGCATGCTTGCACAGGTGTCTCCATAGCAAATGGCTTGCTAAGGGGGCATCTGTAGCAGGGAGAAGCGGACAGCGCTAGCAGAGGACTTCCAGAAGAGAAAGTACAGAACTGCTCTGTGCAAAATTGTTGTGCAGAGCAGGTAAGTATAACATCTTTTTTATTTATTTAAATGTAGCCTTTAATATCACTTTAAATTACTATTTAAGAAAGTAAAGCGATGTCTAATTTGCAATATTACTGCAATATTGACAATAACTGTACTCCTAATGTAACAGTTCAGTTGTGTGTATTATTCCTTTCTGAAGTCATTTATATTTGTGTACATGCTCAAAAAAAATCCTAGAAATAGTCATGCAGAGTATCAGAGAAGCAATTCCCATCTCAGGACAGCCAGTAAGTAGACACTGAGCCTCTCACACAAATCCTGCTTTTTTCCTAACAGACAGGGATACGGTTCAGGTTCCCCACTACTTAAAGTGTTACTAAACTCACAACAGTAAAATCAGTCTGTATATGCAGTAAAGCATGCTTGTTGTACTCACTGTGGAACCTGTAGAAGGGGTTAATCCTGCACATTGTGTAAAAAGGCTGTTTGATTCTCTCTTCTCTGATCATCCCCTCCTTCTACAGACTCCTAATAATTTCCTGATAATTCAGAGTCTATGGAGTCAGACGGCACATGATCAGTTTGATGTATATTGCTAGAGAGGTTTTTTTTTCTTGGGAGAGTGCATGTGATCAGCACAGGGCCAATCAGCACTCTACAGACAGAGGGTCCAGGGGTCTTGCAGTCTCATAGGTCAGTCAGAAAACTCCTCTTACAAGCTTTAACCAGTGTTTGGCTGGACACTGATAGAAGTCACAAGACTATACTGACTGCCGACGAGAAAAGGTATTAAGCAGTTTCTATTTACTAAAGTAATTGCATTTCCATGTTCTGTGTACTGTGGTAGACAAGATATTGTAAATGCAGGGTCCTGGGTTTAGTAACACTTTAATCTTACACAATTGGCATTAAAAGGGTAATATAAGGGTTCTAATGCCAACTCACCAAATAGGTATGGTCTAAGCAGCACAAATCAAAGCACAAAAAAACTAGCTGGGGAACCCAGTTGAAGACTGAGGCCCCAAAGCAACAAAAAGCTGCTTAAAAAGACACCGGTGGCCTCAAAAAGATAATGAAAAAGTTTAATTATTATAATTTTTTTATGTAGTTTTATTAGAATCAAAAGGTTTTTTTAGTATAAAAAAAAAGTTTTATTAGTATCACATGCAAAACGATACGGTACCCAGACATATTTTTTCTTTGCTCATCCCTACTGACAGGAGCTTTGTCTAAAATATACACACTGCATCAATCTCCACACTGTCACAAACCTTTTTCTGACTGTATAACCAAGTTGTGCACTCATCTACAACATCCTTAAGGCTTCAAATATATATTTTTTATACCCTGTAAGGAGCACAGAGGTGCACAATTCCCTAACCAATGGTCTTGCAGCTATTGGATTCTGCAAAGATATGCTTCTCCTTTACATAAAAAAATAATTACACAGGTATTTAAAGCCTCCCTGGAGTGTATCATTGGAACCCCACCTTTTAAGATAAATAGGGAAGTACTTTATTCCACGGAGGTCACACCGTGAGGACCGTAAACCTAACTTTTATTTTAAGATAAATTAATAATGCAAGGATGCCTCACAGATGCTCAATAGGGTTTAGGTCTGGAGACATGCTTGGTCAGTCCATCACCTTTACCCTCAACTTCTTTATCAAGGTAGTGGTCGTCTTGGATGTGTGTTTGGGGTCATTATCATGTTGGAATACTGCACTGCGGGCCAGTCTCCGAAGGGAGGGGATCATGCTTTGCTTCAGTATGTCACAGTACATGTTGGCATTCATGGTTCCCTCAATGAACTGTAGCTCCCCAATGCCAGCAGCACTCATGCAGACCCAGATACTCCAACCACCATGCCTGACTGTAGGCAAGACACATTTGTCTTTGTACTCCTCACCTGGTTGCCGCCACACACGCTTGACACCATCTGAACCAAATAAGTTTATCTTGGTCTCATGAGACCAGAGGACATGGTCCTAGTAATCCATGTCCTTTTTGTGGGCTTTCTTGTGCATCATCTTTAGAAGAGGCTTCCTTCTGGGATGACAGCCATGCAGACCAATTTGATGGTCTGACCACTGACAGGTTGACTCCCCACCCCTTCAACCTCTGCAGCAATGCTGGCAGCACTCATACGTCTATTTCCAAAGACAACCTCTGGATATGACACTGAGCCCATGCACTCAACTTCTTTGGTTGACCATGCAGAGGCCTGTTCTGAGTGGAACCTGTCCTGTTAAACGCTGTATGGTCTTAGCCACCGTGCTGCAGCTCAGTTTCAGGGTCTTGGCAATCTTCTTATAGCCTAAGCCATCTTTATGTAGAGCAACATTTCTTTTTTTCAGATCCTCAGAGAGTTCTTTGCCATGAGGTGCCACGTTGAACTTCCAGTGACCAGTATGAGAGAGTGAAAGCGATAACACCAAATTTAACACACCTGCTCCCCATTCACACCTGAGACCTTTGGCTTTGTGTTGAGTTATTTTGAGGGGACAGCAAATTTACAAGCTGCACACTCATTACTTTACTTTGTAGCAAAGTGTTTTTTCTTCAGTGTTGTCACATGAAAATATATAATATAATATTTACAAAAATGTGAGGGGTGTACTCACTTTTGTGAGGTATTGTATGTAAACCATTAAAAATAAGTGCCTATCCTATACTGTTTTATAATCCAGTAAAACACTGTCTCAATCTGCTCTGCACATGCTCAATTGCTCTCTGTTGTAATGAAGAGGCTAATCTGCTGATAGCCTAAAGATTCACTGCTGCTCAGGAGCTCTGCGCTTCAGCAAAATGGCAGCATCCAGCAAGAAGAAATAGGAACAATGCTGGAGGCAATTTACAGCAAACACTAATTTTGATAGCATAATTATTAATGTGGAGTGTATGTTCCTTGCTAAAGAACATTATTTTTTTATCAAGTTGTTATGAACAAAGTTCTGCTTTAATAACTACAGTGGTAAATTGACAGGTTAGTGATTAACTAATATATGTTTATATATAAACATGTGATGGGTTGGTGTTCATCCAATTTGTTGCTAATCACAGCTGAGATAAATATTGATAAGTTGGCATGCCCCATTACTGCCTCTCCTCAAACTGTGTCCATTTACCCCATATTGGTGTTATTATAAAAGAATACAGAATCTTCACATAACAAATTAAAAATTTACTTTAACTATTATCCAATCATGTAAAAAGCAAATTCCTGTTCTCCTTAAATACCCAATCATGTGCAGATGAAGAAAGTAAACAGCAACTTGCTTTTATGCATGGTTGGATTAATAAAGTGAGTATTCAATTAGTTGTATGGAGATCCTCAACTCCTTTGGTAAATCAACCTTGCTATGCTATGCTAAAGAACGCAATGATCGTGTAAGTATTGACCAGGGAAGGGACTCTGATACAGAAGGCCAGCTTGAACATATATTGCAATGTGGGCAAACCAAGAATTTCTTGCTTTAATGCAGAGCTTGCTAGACGTGTTTGAGGAAGTCTTTGCATAATACGTAGAGGATGAAATGTACACTGGATATAACGTTACATGTATGTAAAGCCAAAACATTTCTTTTTTTTTAAAAATGTATAGAGTTGGGAAGTGTTAACCTTTTTTCTTTCTTTGGGTAAGATTCTTCTTTATTTTCTGTCCCAGAAACACGGTAGGAAATCTCTCTAAAACAAGGGTATATCCCCTCTTACACAAAACAGGTCCCGTTGGAAGATTATCCTTTGCACTCCTGGATAACTCTTTTAGATTTCCAATCACTTTCTGTACTGGACACACCACCGGGATCAGTAGTGAGAGTGAATCGCTCTAGTGGGGACACAAATTGCAATAAATATCTAACGTAGGATCAAAATCCTCCTCATTCTATCCAAGACTAAAAATTGGCTTTATGCACATAAGTGATAATATGGGCACACCCTGCTAGTCCTATATAAAAGTGGATGTAAACCCACCACACACCCAGTATAAACTAATGGCACAGTATTAATGTATCTGTACATGCAGGCCTCCTGCTTGTATCCCTACCTTGCAAATGTCACCCTTTTCAGTTGTAGCAGCATTGGAAAACACTGGAATAGTGGGTGTCTCTCTTTGCCAGAGCTCGGTGGGTGGAGTTGTGATATCACAAGACTTCCCACCCAACTCTATACTGAGAGCTGGGGTAGATGGGAGGGGGGAGTGTGAGGTTCTTTTTGCTCCGTGCAGGAGATAAGAATTTGACCTGTCAGTCACACAGCATGGGATGAAATGTCTCCTATTTCTCCCTCAGGTGGGGATAAGAGCATTACTTAGAGTTGGATTAACTCTTTGTGACAAAACTGGGCACAGGTGACATGAAATCCTCTCCTGTACTAGGTAGAAGTGTCAGTAAATTTTTTTTTCCCCGGGTTTACATCCACTTTAAAGTACAGGGTGGGCCATTTATATGGATACACCTTAATAAAATGGAAATGGTTGGTGATATTAACTTCCTGTTTGTGGCACATTAGTATATGTGAGGGGGGAAACTTTTCAAGATGGGTGGTGACCATGGTGGCCATTTTGAAGTCGGCCATTTTGAATCCAACATTTGTTTTTTCAATAGGAAGAGGGTCATGTGACACATGAATTTCACAAGAAAAACAATGGTGTGCTTAGTTTTAACGTAGCTTTATTCTTTCATGAGTTATTTACAAGTTTCTGACCACTTATAAAATGTGTTCAACGTGCTGCCCATTGTGTTGGATTGTCAATGCAACCCTCTTCTCCCACTCTTCACACACTAATAGCAACACCACAGGAGAAATGCTAGCACAGGCTTCCAAATTAAGGGAATTCCTTGGGGACCCTCAGACCACCAGAACTAGAGTCCCCATTGGAGGATTTCCCCTCTATTACTTTTCTGGGGACAACCCAAAATTTTGGGATTTTTATCTTACTTTCACTTTCCTTGATCATGGTGAACAAGGCAAATAGAGACGGTGAATCTCCTTAACAGGGGCACAGACAGCAATAAAAACTGACCAGGGTCCTAATCCCTTTCCAATCTATCCAAAACTAAAAAAGTGTTTTACCTTTAGTTATACTTTAAAATTGTTCTGCGGTCTAATTACTGTGGTCTAAATTATATTACCTCCCTCATGACCAGGGTCAGTGTGCTTAACCTGTAATCAAAATTAATATCTGAATTTCGTTGCACTCATTAATAATGCTTAATAGAGGATATGGGGGTGCTTCATTCAGAGAATTTTGTTCTATTTTTTGCCAAACTTGGTACTAAAAAACCTTCTTACCTTGTAGTACCTGAAAGCTTTGTTTCGTGCCCCAGGACTGGTATATCAAAAGGATAATTATCACAATATTAAAGTGTTACTAAACCCACAACAGTAAAATCAGTCTTTATATGCAGTAACGCATGCTTATACTCAAAGTGGAACCTAAAGGGTTAATCCTCTGCATTGTGTATAAAGGCTTTTTGTTCCTGTCTTCTCTGATCCTTCCCTTCTTCCAGAGTCCCAAAACCATCTCCGGATAGTACAGAGGCTAATGGACAAGCTGCATATGCTCAGTTTTTTTTCTTGGGGGGTGTATGTGATCAACACAGGGCCAATCAGCACTGTCCAGAGAGAGAGTCAGGGGTCCTGCAGCCTCATAGGACAATCATGGGAGAATGAAAACTCCTCCTACAAGCTTTAACCAGACACTGATAGAAATCATAAGACTGCTGTATAATGCTGATGTAAAAAGGTATTTAGCAGCTAATATTTACTAAAACTAGAGAATGAGTACCGTGGGAGACCAGCTATAGTGAATGCAGGGTCCTGGGTTTAGTAACACTTTAAACCTAATATATACAGCTTTTTTAATTTATTGACAATATAAAACACTGTACATAAATTTTATTGTTGCTTGTGAATGTTTCTGGGCTGGCAGCTACCTTGCATTTGTTTAGTAGCTTTCCGCCAATTGATCAACATTTGCATTAGTGCTTAGTGTGTATGTTCAGTTATTTTTTTTTTCTTTTAAAATAAAGGGAGGAGGTATTTGAATCTCTAGAAGATTCTTACTGCTATCCTGAGCTCCATTAGAGAGATTTACCCTCACTGCTGATATCACTTCATCAGAAAATATGTGAGGGAAACTCCCCAACAGTAACATGGAGAGAAATAAAAATGTTTTTCTTCAGTAGATTAGGGGAAGGCTGAAACACCTCTCAGATGTTTTATTTCTGTCTGTGTCCCTGTTGCAGATTTGCACTCACTTCCTCTCTGGTGAAACCATTGCTCCAATGGAGCCTGAATAGCAACAAAATCTGACAAGAGTTCCTATCCTTCCCTACTTTATCTCCCCTCCAAAACTGTTGTCCCCAGAACAGGTCCCATTGAAAGATTACCCTTTGCCTCCTGTCCTTGTGACAACTCTTTCAGATTTCCCATCACTTCCTCTACTGAACACAGCGGTCCCCAGGATCAGTAGTGAGAGTGAATTGCCCCAGCTGGGAAACAGACTGGAATAAACATCTAACATGTGATCTGACTTTTTCTCCTTCTAACTCAGACATATTAAAAAAAATGGTTATAAGTGTTCACACCACTCTAGTCCTATAGTACAATATCAACATTGTTCTGTAGTCTGATAATTGTGCATTTTATTCACAGAAAATCTGTATAGAAATAAATATGGGGCTGCCATTGCTGATCTCCTTTCCATGAATTCTAGCTGCATGGAGGTCTTTGGCCCCATTGCTTTCTCACTAATTGACCTGAAAAAAGCATACAAATTGGAAAGCAGAACACTTAAGGCCAGTTCACACCACACGCAGTCCAGTACGTTTTTATTCTGCATCAAAAATGCATGGAAAGTAGGTAGGTCATATGGTTTCCAATGGCATAGTTCACACCAGTGCAGTCAGTTCCAGCTCCAGAAAAAAAAGTAGAACATGCTGCATTTTTCATGCACTGAACTGTACTGGAACGCGGTAAAATGCACCAAAAATGCACTGGAATGCACCTACATGCACCAAAAACGCACTGGAATGCACCTACATGCACCAAAAACGCACTGGAATGCACATGTCCTAAGAAAAAAAGGGGGAAAAAACTGCACTGGACTGCATCAAAAACGCATAAAAAATGCACCAGAATGGACCGGAAAAGTGTCAAAAACGCGCATGCAGAAAAGCATCCGGAACGCATCCGGACTGCGTTTCTATGGTGTGAACTGGCCCTTATGGTCTGCATATGTGTTGCAGGTCTATGCCTTGGAAAATATTAAAACCAATATATCCTAATGGTAGCCAGGAAACTAGCATTTCACAATGAGAAGTCAGCATTGTCAGCCACTAAATTATTTCACTACAGACTTTCTGAAATATCTGCCTGGAGTTGAGTTTTAAACAGATTCTTTCACTGAAAAACAAAGCTGCTTAGGGGTATAAAATATTTAAAGGTGCTTTCACATACATATATCAACTTGTATTTCCTTCTGTTACACCTGAATGCTACATTGTTCCAAACATACAAAGCTCTGACACTGTTGGGCAGTAATAAAGCCTGCACGCCGCTTCCCACCCCTTCTAACACTTCTATTGACCCATAACTAAAACAGGCCACCTAATTAGTCTATAAAAATGTATTTGATGCAGGAGATGACCAAGGTCCTACAACAAGGAAGCACTGGAGCTTGGCTCATTCAGAATGGCCCAGTATATGGCCATAGCAGCTAGCAGGTATAAATGATAACATTTACCCAATGTATGTCGGTAACAACAAGTGTTCTTCAAAAGAGAACTCCATCTAAGCAGTTTGGAATGGTGGAGGATGTAAGAGACACATAGGGGTAAAACAAATCTTGACTGTGCTCCCTGAGTCAGGTTGAAGGGGCAGGAATGTGTATGAGGCCTACTGCATGTGCAAGGTCTGCCTGCTCAACTGGTAGCACATCTTCAAAGCAGTGCTGTTGAGGCTTAAAAAAAACAATTAGTACTATATTATCCTATACAGACATAAAAGTGACAATTCCACTTGTTTTATTCCATTTTATTCCTAGTAAACAACAAGTTTGGACTACGATGCAAGAACTGCAAAACTAACATTCACCATCATTGTCAGTCATACGTGGAATTCCAGAAATGTTTCGGCAAGATAGTAAGTTATTCGGTATATTTGGATTTATTTCAAGCTCTGTGATTTCAGACTTGTTTTAAGTTAATACACATGAAGTTATAGAAGTTAACTTGTTATAAAAAATAACTTTCATGCTGTTGTTTCAAAAAGAAGACTTACATGTATTCTATGTATCTATAAGCAACTGTAAACAGTATCTAATTGTGACAGTGCCAGTTAGGATCATTTCCAGCCAGCTTTTGATTTCTTTTGCTTTTTTTCAAAACCTAGCTAAAATACATGCCTTTGTTCTGTCATAACATGCAGACCAGGTTTCCTACTGTATAAATCAGAGGAATATGGTATATGGAGAAAAGTACATCTGTAGCAGGTAGCAGGCTTCTCAACCAGGTACTCTGTCTGTGCCTTATCAGGCTAAAATAATTCACTGCTACTATTTACAAAAGCAGAGCATGCTAAGAGTTGTGCAGTTATATGATTATGTGGTTTTGTGCACCCAGATCAAATGATCAAATACAGGGACCCATAGGAAAGAGTTTCTGCACTCTAGACTATTCCAGGAAGCTTCGGGCCCCAGACCTGGGTCTCTTTGTAGCACAGCGCACTCTCCCCAGGCAGGAGACCTGGGAGTAACATAAACACAGAAGCATACACTTCCTCACCAGGCACAGCCTGGGAGACAGGATAGTTTTCCAAAGTCACCCTAACTATTTATAGCTTTCCCCAGCATGCACCATTGGCAATAAATCTAGTGATTGGTCAAAGAGACATAAATATTGATTACTTAGGTTATTGGATGTTCTTATACTTATGTCAGGTACACTCTCCAACAGCAGGCAGATGCAAACAATAAGCTTATAGTAAGCCCGAAGTAAGCAGAACTATCCTTTAGAGTTTCAGACTGATTACAGCCTAGCAGCACTCAGTTTAGACTATGGACTGCACTGTTTAGGGCAGGGTCCCTTCACACATACCCCAGCGAAGTAGACTTCACCCCCAAAGTCTAAAACACCTGGAAAATGCTCTCACACCTGAGAGCTCGGTATCCTATATTAAAATGAAATGAAATGGGTTTACTAGGAAAAGGATCAAGCAGTAATTACATTTGCAGGTGGAATTCCACACAAAACCCAAATGTACGAGATGGCAATCATGTCTCAGATATTCCACCTACACAAGAAAAAAAACAAAGCAAGGCCGAAGTCTCATTCTCATCTCAGGTAGATGTCTCTTTCCTAAAAGTCCAGCCCTATTACTTAATCCCTACCTAGGTGCAAAAAAGTATAACAATTTACCCTTTTTATTCTTTTATGCATCAGTTGCAGGTTTTGTAAAAAAGCATTGTCAGTAGTAGTGCACAAAGATTACTACTGGGAAAAAAGTACCACAACTAACATCTATCTAAACACAAAATGGATCATAAAGGTCCCAACAATGGCCAAATGCAAACTTATGACAACTCAACTGTAATTACTGGCAGTCCAGAAACATCAGCTACTGTACTAATCCTCTTTGACATGCAACCCAACAATAAGCCAGCACAGCAGCAAGTTCAGGGCAGGTAACACAGCTACAACAGGAATAAGCAGCAGCCATGATGCTCTTCTAAACATCAATAGGGCCTCTTTACATGAGCACCGTGATGTCACAGGAACATGCTGTTGCTAATGGCAGCCAGGATCAAATCCAGCAGTACACACAAACAAACGGCAGTGTCCTTTTCCTTATGCTTCAACAGGAACATACTCCAGCAGAACATCTTCTAATAGAGAAACAGTCCTTTTTTCAGCTCACCAGTAATATTAGGAGTTAACAGTTGCTCCATTGCGGGCTCAGGGGCCAACTTTGTGAGAGCAGTGGAAGGAACCTTTCCATCTCTCCAAATTTCCTTGTCTGCCCATATTCCCTTAAGGGACATTAACTTTGTAGCAGCACCCTCTGCACTATTTGTAGCAATAGTAACCACAGTTTGCTCACAATCCCTTGTGAAACTAGCTCAGTGGCAGGAGGACCCTCTAGTTCTGACTCTCATATGCAGTGCTGCGGGCATTGACCATGGCCGTTTGAAGCCTGATTGTGTATTGGCTTGTGTGTAGCAATTGCAGGACAGTTGCTCTCAGTGGTCTTATACAGGTGCTGATCATATAATTAGAATATCATCAAAAAGTTGATTTATTTCACTAATTCCATTCAAGTGAAACTTGTATATTATATTCATTCATATTACACAAACTGATATATTTCAAATGTTTATTTCTTTTAATTTTGATGATTATAACTGACGACTAAGGAAAATCCCAAATTCAGTATCTCAGAAAATTAGAATATTGTGAAAAGGTTCAATATTGAAGACATCTGGTACCACACTCTGATCAGCTAATTAACTCAAAACACCTGCAAAGGCCTTTAAATGGTCTCTCAGTCTAGTTCTGTAGGCTACACAATCATGGGGAAGACTGCTGACTTGACAGTTGTCCAAAAGACGACCATTGACACCTTGCACGAGGAGGGCAAGACACAAAAGGTCATTGCAAAAGAGGCTGGCTGTTCACAGAGCTCTGTGTCCAAGCACATTAATAGAGAGGCAAAGGGAAGGAAAAGATGTGGTAGAAAAACGTGTAAAAGCAATAGGGATAACCTTACCCTGGAGAGGATTGTGAAACAAATCCCATTCAAAAATGTGGGAGAGATTCACAAAGAGTGGACTGCAGGTGCAGTCAGTGCTTCAAGAACCACTACGCACAGAGGTATGCAAGACATGGGTTTCAGCTGTCGCATTCCTTGTGTCAAGCCACTCTTGAACAACAGACAGTGTCAGAAGAGTCTCGCCTGGGCTAAAGACAAAAAGGACTGGGCTGCTGCTGAGTGGTCCAAAGTTATGTTATCTGATGAAAGTAAATTTTGCATTTCCTTTGGAAATCAGGGTCCCAGAGTCTGGAGGAAGAGAGGAGAGGCACACAATCCACGTTGCTTGAGGTCCAGTGTAAAGTTTCCATAGTCAGTGATGGTTTGGGGTGCCATGTCATCTGCTGGTGTTGGTCCACTGTGTTTTCTGAGGTCCAAGGTCAACACAGCTGTATACCAGGAAGTTTTAGAGCACTTCATGCTTCCTGCTGCTGACCAACTTTATGGAGATGCAGATTTCATTTTCCAACAGGACTTGGCACCTGCACACAGTGCCAACGCTACCAGTACCTGGTTTAAGGACCATGGTACCCCTGTTCTTAATTGGCCAGCAAACTCACCTGACCTTAACCCCATAGAAAATCTATGGGGTATTGTGAAGAAGAAGATGCGATATGCCAGACCCAACAATGCAGAAGAGCTGAAGGCCACTATCAGAGCAACCTGGGCTCTCATAACACCTGAGCAGTGCCACAGACTGATCGACTCCATGCCACACCGAATTGCTGCAGTAATTCAGGCAAAAGGAGCCCCAACTAAGTATTGAGTGCTGTACATGCTCATACTTTTCATGTTCATGCTTTTCAGTTGACCAAGATTTCTAAAAATTGTTTCTTTGTATTGGTCTTAAGTAATATTCTAATTTTCTGAGATACTGAATTTGGGATTTTCCTTAGTTGTCAGTTATAATCATCAAAATTAAAAGAAATAAACATTTTAAATATATCAGTCTGTGTGTAATTAATTAATATAATATACAAGTTTCACTTTTTGAATGGAATTAGTGAAATAAATCAACTTTTTGATGATATTCTAATTATATGACCAGCACCTGTATAATTTCACATACAGCACCTTCCAATAATGGGAGACAGTGGCAGTTGGCTGCTACAAATTGGCCATGTTCGCTTTTTTTTCTCCACACATGCAGCTCTCTCTCCACACTGCAGTTGCAGGATTAGTTTGCACAGTTGAGTAGCTGCTCTTCCTAGCTTCCTTTCCAGTCATGTAAACCCCCCAGACATGCAGATATTCAGCTTTTCCCCCCTAAAGCCCACACTGCTGATCTTCTGTAGTCTGTTTTGCACCCTCTTACCTCTCTGTGAAAGTGACAAAGACCAGTGGTCAACTTCTCTAATAATAAAAGCATTATTCTCTACTTTGTGTGGCACAATGGTCTTGTAAGAGTCTATTAGGCTTTTCTAGACAATCACCGCACACGTTTCCCACGTTGCCAAGATTACATTCTTAATACTTGCAACCAGTTGTGAAGAGTAAGCACAAATATCACTAGACCTCACATTGCATTGCACCAAAAAATGTAGCACCTTCTTATCCCCTGAAGGCAGTTAAGGATTCCCAGGTGGCTTGGTGGGTCATTTCACCCCAGTGTGAAATCCTTGACTCTTTGTGGGGTGGAGGAAATTAGGATATTTTACAGAGTTTAATATAGGACCAGTTAACTCAGGGAGAGAGGAATTAGGGCACAGGATACCAAAAAAGATCAAAATGCAGACTCAGTATTGCTATGTGTGTGGGAGGCTTTAGGCTAGTAAATGAAGGGGAAACCTTACTTCATAGATTCCATAGGGCATGTGAACTTCACAGAGTACATGACCTCCAGCCATGGAAAACACAGAGAACCCTCTGCCATGGATATAGAAAATGTAACTAATAACTCAAAACTACTGTCTTTCTAATGATAAATACTCACCAACATCATTAGAAATATTTAAAAAGAAAAACATATTTTTACAATTTGGTGTTGTTCTACACCACTATAATCTACCACAGCATGACAGAATCACTTTGAGTCGTTGTGATTATATCTATTGCCTATCATTCCTGGCAACTGGTTTCTTTCAGACATTGGATGGATGTATAGTTATTATAAGAAATTTGTCAAAATGACTATACCCATGTGAGAATCTGCAGATTGAAACTGCCATCCTCTGTGCTGCATGGCAGTGTGCGGGGTGGTGACATCATCAACAGTGATATTAAATAGGTTCAGCTTCACTAAATTATAAGTAGTATGAGGTCTGGGAGTCGGAGAATGGCAGCTGCTAACTAAGATCTCTCCCACAGGAACTTTGTCCCATGACAAACTCTGTTTAAGCTATGTTCTTTTATGGGTAACTTGTTTCTTATGTTTACTCATTTGTTTTACAGCCCCCAGGTTTTCGGCGTGCATACAGTTCTCCCCTGTACAGCAATCAACAATACGCCTGTGTAAAGGAATTGCTCCCTTTCTGTGAGTTTTATTACTTCTTACAGTTTATTCGATTTCAGAAAAAAAATTACTTCTTTGAAAAGTAGACACATTATCATTTGTGGAATTCAAACTATTAATACAATTATATGAGTAACTTCTGATATTGTTTCAATCAGAATTGTTCATAAAAGTGAGTTCAGCACTGTTTTGAAAATCTTCTAATTTAATTCATCTGCAAATTATTATTATTCATTTTATTCTGTCTTTCAGGGGATAACAACTGTTATTTGCTACTAATACTTATGCTCTATACACTAGGTGGCAGTTTGTGCTTTCCTTTTAGGATGTACAATATAAACCCTACATACCAGATATCTGAGTTGCTAAAATATAAAGATTGTCCATAGAGAATTAGAGATTAATGAATGTTGAGAATTACTTATTGGATGCTTTGCATCTCTCATTGCATATTGAATAAGCCTACAATTACTTGGACTTTTGTGATGATTGCCCAAGCTTTCCAAGTCATTCTGTTATTACTAATATTGTTCTTTTGTTAAATTCCAAATCATTCTTATGAAAAATCTAAATCGTATTGGGCTCAGATGAGTTAAAATTTGAATTTTAATGCCATATTTATTTAGACATCTGTAAACTTTAATTATTAGTGCAAATTTATTTTTATCATGTACTGGGTTTGGAATTATGGAGCTAAAACTCTATACTGAAATTTAAGCTTGAGTAAATAAACCCAGTTTAAAAGCAAAATGTGAACATTCTAATGTTCTTTGACATATCTAATGGTCTCACCAAAACCATTAAAGGGACAACTCTGAATATTCCACTCTACTCAACAAAGGCATATACATAGGAAAGGAAGGTCACATTCTAGAATGCATGATTGACTTTTCACAAAAAAAATGTGTAATACAAACTAGACAATATAGTGCAATTTTGTCATTCTGTTTGCTGTGAAGCTAAGGCAGTTATGGTTACATTGCCTATAACTGGTGACCCGTATAGAGAGAAGCAAGACAGGGATTATCAGGTGTGTATGTGACAATCTTGTTGGTTCAGGTTTTTCTTTTACCTCAGGACATACACCATGGGCGACAGAGAAAAGCGGGGCACATGGGGGGTAAGTCTGGGGTTCTCAGTTACTAAGAGTGGAAGAAAGGGTGGTTGCTTAGGGGTGGAACTATGATGATAAGGTGCAAACAGGGTGTGGGAGTGGGAGCTAAAGAGATGGGGCAGAGGAAGTAAGGAGAGCCACCTAGGAGCAGAGGGAAGAGTAGAAAAATAAATGGAGGGGAGGTGAGTGATGAGAGCTAATTATACCTTTTGCCTCTTATTCCACTCCCATCATCAAGCAATGAATTTCCTTATGTTGTCTATTATATTGAGACACATCTGGATGCAGATCTTAGCAGAATTAAGGTGTCTTAGGATCAGTTTCCCCCAAAATTTTATGAGGATGAATTAAAATTGAAGAAGAAAGTAGGATGGATCAGCAGTGATGTGAAAGTCCGACCTCTTCTTGCTTTGTTACGTCAGCCAATCCCCATCCTTTAAGATGGAATCAGACACAGCCAAGATGGCTGCCCGGGCACTGGAGACACTCCATAGATGAGCATTGCAAAGTGATCTCCCTAAAGATGGCTGCTGCACTTCTGTATTAATGAACATTAGATTATCCCTGTCCACACTTCAGAAAGATAAAATAGCAGTAACAACGAAAGAAGTTTCACAGCAGTTATCAGCTACAGTCCAGATTACATTGATAATGTTTCTGGACTCCTGTATGGATTAGACTGGGAATGTGGGGAAGGAGTCAGTTTGCTGAGATCTTCGTGAACAGTTTCCTACATTCATAGTTAAATATATAGTTACATAGTTGGTAAGGTTTAATAAAGACAGCAGTCCATCCAGTTCAACCTGTGTGTGTGTGTGTTACGTCTTTGCCACTTCCCATATCCCTGTACATTGTGTTCAATAAGATGTCAATCTCAGAACTTTTTGAAATTAGTGACAATACCCACTGAAACCACCGAGCGTGGAAGCAAGTTCCACATCCTTACCGCTCTAACGGTAAAAAAACCCTTATGCAGTTTGAGGTTGAACCGCTTCTCATCCAAATTCATTGAGTGGCCACATGTCTTCTTGAGTGACCTGAGGCTGAATAGTTTCCTCCCTATTCTGGAGTCACCATTAAAATATTTGTATATCGCTATCATATCTCCTCTTGGGCTTATCTTCTCCAGGGAGAATACGTTTAATGGTTGTAAACATTCTTCATAACCAAGATCCTCCAGCTCTTTTATTAGTTGTATTAGGCCGGATTCATATGGCCGTCTCTACTAGCGACTCTGTTTTTCTCAGCGGGGATCGCTCCACCGATCCCCGCTGAGCCGACGGATGACAGATCCGTCTCCGCTCACTGTGCGTAGACAGATCTGTCAGAGCTCTACTCTCCCATATGTCAAATCGCAAGAAAACAGACCGCCTGTCTGTTGTCATTCGATCCGATCCGCATACGGATGGAAAAATGGGGTCTGGAGCGGATCGGAGAACGACGGGTGTCAGCTGATATGTCTCCGCTGACATCCTTCATTCCATAGGGCTGCATGGAGTGTCCATTCAGGTCCGCCTGAAAAAACTGACAATCGGACCTGAATGGAACGTCCGTGTGAAAGAAGCCTTAGAATTATTAGTTTTGCTGCTCTTCTCTGGACTCTCTTTAGTTCCAACACATCCCATCTGAGGACTGGAGACCAGAACTGGACAGCATACTCAAGCTGTGGCTGAACCAGAGTTTTGTAAAGTGGTAGAATTATAGTTTTATCTCTTGAGTAAATGCCCTTTTAAATACATGCTAATACTCTACTGGCCTTGCTTGTTGCAGCTTGGCATTGCATGCAGTTGGTGAGCCTGTGATCTACTAGGACCCCCAGATCATTTTACATTCACTATTCCCGCAGAGGTTCCCCCCTTAGTATGTAACTTGCATTCATATTTTTGGCCCCTAAGTGCATTACTTAACATTTCCCTACATTGAACCTCATTTGCCAGCTGTTTGCCCACCCCTCTATTTTATCAAGATCTTCCTGTATAGTTGCTATTGCTGTGAAGTTATTGTCCTGCTTAGCTTTGTATCATCATTAAACAGTGAAATCGAACTATTTATACCAACCTCTATATTGAACAAGTTAAACAGGATTGTTCCCAAGACAGAGCCCTGGGGTAACCCACTTATTTGTCACCACCCTCTGGACACACCGCTGTAACTAGTTTACTATCCAGGTACATAAACTATCATCAACGCCAACAGACCTCAATTTGTGGATCAAACATTTATGAGGGATCATGTCAAATGCTTCAGCATAGTCTAGATACACTCATCTGCTGGCCTTCCTTTATCCAGATTGCAGCTCAATTCCTTATAGAATGTTAATAGGTTTGTCTGGCAAAAATGATATTTCATAAATACATGCTGAATACTACTAATGATACTATTCTTATCTGCAAATTCCTGGATAAGGTCCCTTATCATCCCCTCCAATAGTTTTCAAACTATTGAAGTTAGGCTGACTGGCTTGTAGTTTCCAGTTATATATCTCGGTCCATTCTTGAATATTGGTACCACGTTAGCCTTACCCCAATCTGCTTGTGCCATTCCAGTCAGGAAGCTTTCCTTAAAGATTGGAAATAAAGGTCTGGCAATGACCTGGCTAAGTTCTTTGAGTACTCTCGGGTGCAAGCCATCTGGTCCTGGTGATTTGTTCACAAGCTTTTCCAGTCTTTTTAGAACACTGGCCTCTACTGGCCACAAGGATACATTCCTTGCTGTGTTGCTAACACTCACTTCCTGTCTAATATACCACTCCTTTTCCATAGTAAAAACCGAGGAGAAAAATGTGTTTGATACAATTGCCTTATCACTTGTAACCAACTTTCCCTGATCATCCTTTATGAGGTCAATATGCTCTGACGTTGATTTTTTACTATTAATATATTTTAAAAAATTTGGGATTCTGTTTACTCCCCACTGCTTTAAGTCTCTCATTGTCTATTTTTGCTGCCCTGATTGCATTCGTACATTTATTATTGATTTTTTTTGTAGTGCTGGAAGTTTGAGAGTGAACCCTCAGCTTTATAATTTTTAAAGGGCATTTTTTCTCTTTTAGCTGTATTATTTTATGCTTGTTGCTGCTTATACTGGCTATGCCATTACCTAAAATGTTCTTAAAGCATTCACACTTTTTCCTCCATGTTTTTTGTTTCTTGAATATCTTTCTATTTAATGTGATGAATAGAGTTGAGCGAACACCTGGAAGTTCGGGTTCTGCTGGTCCGTCCGAACTTCGGGACAAAGTCCGGGTCCGGGTCCGGACGGAACCCGAACGATCGCACGGACAACGAACCCCATTGAAATCAATGGGGACCCGAACTTTTAGGCACAAAAATGGCTGTAGGAAAGTCCTGGAAAGCCCCAGAGGGCTGCAAAAGGAAGTAAAATGGGGGTAAGGGTAGGGCAAGTGCCCTACAAAAAAATGGGGACAGGGAAATAACTTTAAATATTTTTAAAAAAATAAAAACTTAAAAAATGCAAAAATGGAGGTGAATGTGGATCATCTTCAAACTGTGTCTGAAAAGTATTAATTAACGGTAGAAGCCATATAACTGTTCTAAAATCATCTTCAAACTAGGGCAAGTGCCCTACAAAAAATGGGGAGAGGGAAAATAAATTAAAATCAAATTTAAAAAA
>BLSH010167824.1:823170-853942 GCA_018402905.1 Glandirana rugosa | reverse complement strand
TTTTGGGTCTCGACTATTACTTACACCTTCATTCCCTATTGAATCCTTTGTCACTAGTGCCCGTTAATGTAAGTGACATTTCATGTCCTTTTCGTCTATACTCCCATCCTGTTCATCTAATATAAAGTCAAGTCTTTTGAAATGGTCTGACACGAGGTGTGAAGTAGTGATCACAACTCGCTTGGGCCTGACATTGCAAGCCCAGGCATGGCTTGAAAGCCCACAGGCACCGTGCCTGGGCCTGTAAAGTTTTTAGCAAGCCCAAGCCAGGCCCCAAGACGATAAAATGAGGTGCACAACTCTTCGACGTCCCGTCGGTTAGTTGTTCGCAAAGTGACCAAACGGGAATCTTCGGTAGTGTCGGTACGGATGATTACCGTACCGACACTACCGGACCGAACCCGAACGATTTTTGAAATGTCCGGGTCCGTGCCACGGACACCCGAAAGTTCGGTACGGACCCGAACGTTACAGTCCGGGTTCGCTCAACACTAGTGATGAAGTGTGGAGCACAGTCTGGTAAAGTTTTCTGAACTGAAATATAATCTACTTGTCCTACCCTCATATCTGCTTTTCCTGTACTTTACAGTGAATGTAATTGCCCGTGATCACTGTTTCCTAAGTTATCCCTTACTTCCACATTCATTATCAGCTCTGGGTTTTTTGTGATTAATAAGTCTAGCAGAGCTTTGTTTCTAGTCGGGGCATCCACTGACATAAAATTGTCCATCAAGACATTTAGGAAGTGCTGAGCCTTAGAGTTAGCAGGTCCATCTGCCCAGTTGATATCTGGATAATTAAAGTCCCCCCATGATGATTACATTGTACTGCCTCAGCACCATTTTTAACTGTAAAAAGAGATTGTTCTCTTCTTCGTCCCTCAGGGCTAGGGGCCTATATCCTCACTTTTAATTTCCCATTTGTTTCTTCCTTTTGAAGTTCCAGCCATAAGAATTCTACCCCTTCCATTGCCCTGTTAGTAATGTCATCCCTTGTGTTCACCATCAAATCACATTTGATGTACACACACACCCCTCTCCCTCTTCTACCTACCCTATCCCTTTGAGGCAGGGAGTACCCCTGGACAGTTGCAAGCCAGTCATGTGAACTTGAAAGCCAGGTCCTCCATTTTGTTCACCCAAACCCTACCATTACTAAACACGCCTTTTAGTTTTGTACAGCCGCATATTGTTTTATCCCTGCTTGATCTGAGGCTGCATTCGGATTCTGCCAGCCCAGGAGGGATATGGGCCGATAAATTAAGCACGGAGATGGACCTTTGCCCTTTTTGTGTAGTACAGTGATATGAACTCATAGGGAGTCTACATAGAACTGTGCGCCTGTGAAATGAGAATTGTAAGCTGCTAAAAAGTGTCATCCTAGCTGTGAAAAGAAAGATTGGTAGTATGTGGAGTGTAGATACTTTACCAGAAGTCCATTAGAGTGGGATCCAGTCAGGGGCATATGCTGGACATTATATAACTTCCTCATTATCCTTCCCTATAAGTTTACCATCACTAACTTCCTCTGTGAATCAATATTCCATGTAAATGAATGCAGAAAGTTGCCCAGTTTTTACTATGCCGATCAATCAATAAATCACCTTGGCACACAATGCTATCTGAAATCTGCCTCTAACCTGAAAGGACTAGTTGCTTCAGTTTTGCCCACTTGACCAAACGCTTTACAGTTCTCTCCTATTTGTAGGTCCAGGCTTATACAGAAAATTCAGCCGTGTCTACAAGATAGGGTTGAATCTGGAATATCAGGGGTACACCATTTTGTCTGGATCATTTCCAGCTCAAACACTATGCTATGCATTCAGGATCATTCTGTTAGCCGAGTATTGAAATCATGCTTTGGAAGCTTCTTGGTTGCAGAGAATACTTTACTTTCATGGATGATATCTTTATCATATATATAAAACCTGAACTATACACTATAATACTGCAGTGCCACCTGCTGGTATAGATAGGTATAATGCATACAGTACATACAGTTCACAGTATATAGTAACATTGCTGTTGCTTTTCCAACACCCCTTCTCAACAGCATGTGCTTTGTCAAAATATATTCAGCTTCTTCTGGAAATAACTATGACGTTCCTTCAACAAAGGCTAGGTGAGTGCATCGGCAGTCATCTACTCTGATGGACAGTATTGAATGTCAATAACACCTTGCTCTTGATTGTCCCTCAGAAGGTGATACTTGATGTCAATGTGTTTGGTCCTAGGATTGACCTTTTCTGATTGTGTAAGCTTTATACATCCCTGGTTGTCTTCAAAAATCGGAATTGGTTTTGACATGTCTATCCCAATGTCCACAAAAAGTTGACAAATCCATATTGCTTCTTGACATGCGTATGCTGCTGCAATGTACTCTGCTTCAGTTGAAGATAGAGCAACAGTTGCTTGCTTTCGACTAGACCAACTTATGGTTCCTTTCCCATACTGGATGATGAATCCACTTGTGGAATTGCAGTCTGTGCAGTCCCCAGCCCAATCAGCATCCACATATCTAACTGGTTTTGGATATGATGTTGTTGGTAACTGTAACTTCATCTGTATTGTTCCTTTGAGATACTGCATCACTCTTTTTATTGCGTTCCAGTCATGCTGACAGGGAGCTGAAACTTTGCTGCATAGTATGCCCACTGCTGTGGCTATGTCTGGTCTTGTCACAGTTGGAACATATAGCAGTTTGCCAATTGCTTTGCGATATGTATCATGGTTGGGTAGCAGGTTTTCTGCTTCATTGCTCTTTAGATAGCCTGGTTCCATAAGAGTTTTCACTTCCTTTTCATCTTGCATATGGAATTTTTCCAAGATTTCTGAGATTTTCTGAGATTGGTTGAGAAGAGAGCTTCCATCTTCTTCTCTCTCTATTTGAATTCCCAGATAGTAGCTAATGTTCCCTAGCTCTTTAATTTCAAATCTTTCTTTCAGCTTGTGTACTATCTGATGATAATCCCCTTCTTGTTCAAAACAAGCTATAATGTCATTGACATAGATAAGATGTATATCCATCTGTCTTCTTGATTCTTGGAGTAGAGACAGGGGTCTGCTTTAATTCTTTAGAATCATTATCTGGTAAGCACTTCATTCACTTTCTCATTCCACATCCTTGCAGATTGCTTAAGATCGTAGATGCTCTTCTGAAGTTTACACACAAGGTTGTCTCCTTGCTCAAACCCTGGTGGTTGCTCCATGTAGAGATCTTCCTTAATGTCTCTATATAGGAAAGCAGTTTTAACGTCTAGGTGTTTCACTTGCATGCCCTTCCCGGCTACAACTCTAAGAAGCGCTCTGATGGGGGAGTGTTTTACTACGGGAGCGAATGCTTCATCACAATCTTCACCAAATTTCTGGGCGTAACCCTTGACAAGTAGTCTGTCTTTCTACTCGTGGATATTCCCTTCTACGTCTGACTTTACTTTGAAAGTCCACTTACTTTCTATAGTTTTTGGTTAGGAGGGAGCTCTGTGAGTGTCCAGGTTTTATTTTCTTGAAGTGACTTTAATTCTTTTTCTGCTGCCTTTCTTCATTTATTGGCTTCACATTTTGGCAGTTTTTCTATGTCTTCCAAGGATGTTGGTTCAAGTATGCTGTGTGTTTTGACTATGACAGCTTGCGGGGTGGTATCCCCTTTGTAGTTCGAGTAGATCCTCTGACTTCAGGTAGTGCAGGGGGATCTGGTGGGGAACTTGGTTTAGGCATTGTGAGCTCCACGTCTTATTCTGACTCCTGCACAGGTTACTTTGGCCGACCTTTTCTTCTGGTTTGCTTGGCAAATTCACTTCACAGATTTTAGAGACCAGTGTTTCTGGTGATGGACTCTCATCAAACTAAACACTACAGCTTATTGTTACTTTGTCAGTCTTTGGGTGTAGGATTCTGTAACCCTTAGTTTGCTCACTGTAGCCAACTAGAATGCCCTCTATGGCTCTGCTCTCCAGCTTGGATCGCTTTTCACTTGAAATAAAGGCATATGCTTTACATCCAAACACTTTGATGTGCCCTATGCTAAGCTTTGATCCATGCCGCATTTCAAATGGAGTCATTTTAATGGCTTTTGAGGGTAGTCTGTTCTGTGGGTAGGTTGCAGTCATGACTGCTTCTTCCCACTACTCGTGAGGTAAGTTAGCATCCGACAACATGCACCTTGCCATTTCTATAAGAGTGTGATTTTTCCTTTCTGCTACACCATTTTGTTCAGGAGTGTATGGTGTAGTTGTCTGGTGTACTATTCCTTGTCTTTTCAGATATGAGGCCACTTCTTTGCTTATGTATTCTCCTCCATTGTTGGTGCGTATTACTCCTGGTTTGCATTAAAATTTGTTGCTAGACATGGCAACAAACTCTTGAAGATTCTCTGATGTTTTATTTTTGTGTTTCATTAGATAAGTAGTTGTGTACCCAGAATAATCACCAATGAAAGTCAGTAGATATCTGTTTCCGTCTGACGTGGGAGTTTTCATTGAACCGTATACGTCACTGTGTATGAGCTGTAGGGGTTGGGTAGTTTTTCTTTGAGATGCCTGTGGAAGGGGAGCACATGCGGCTTTTGCTTCAATACAACACTTGCATTTCATGAGCACTTTTCAAAGTGTTATTGTCAAATCTTCTGATAAGCCTCTCTTTATAATGTTCTGTATAGCTTCTGGGCTTCTGTGCCCCAGCCACCCGTGCCATAAGTGAATACATTTGCTGTGTGGCTCATTAGAGACTATATTGGCTTGCTGGTCTGTGGTGATGAGCCTGTATAGTGATTATCCAGTTTTCCCTTTGTGAGGAATTGATTATTATTGTGAATTGTGCATTCATCACCCTGGAACTTAACTGTGAGACTGTTGTTTGCAAGACATTTCACTGATAGAAGGCTGCCTTCTAGTTCTGGAACATGCAGCACTTTCTTTACAAGTATACTCTGCTTGCCTCCTTGTGTAAGGCAGTTCAGAAAGCCCTGGCCTTTACCATAGGATGTGACGCTTTTCCCGTTTGCTAAAAAAAGTTGTTTTTGCACTGTAATCAATGTTGGTGAAGAAGGTCTCATCGCTAGTCATGTGGCTTGTCTCTCCTGAGTCTATGTGCCTGCCGCTTGGCTTGCCGCTCTGTGTCATTTTAAAGGTGCCATTCCATGATGTGTCTGCAGTTACCTTTGTGGCTGCTTGACTCTTTCTTTTGTGGATAGCTCTAACTTTCACTGCTTGGCTTTCCAGATAGAACAGTCCTTTATTAAGAGACCGGTCCTTTTACAGCGAAAACAGGCTCTGCTTTCATTGTTGGGTTTTGTGCCTTTGTACATCTTAAGAGTTTTGTCATCATGGTGCTTGTTTTCTTTCCTTCTGTCTTATTCATCGATTAATTTGCCTTTGACATATCCTAACATTAGTTCCTGCTCGGGTCTGGTTTCTAAAGCGTTAATAAGAGCAGTATATGTCTCTGGAAGGCTGCATAGGAGCAGGGCAACAATATGGTTATATTTAATGTCCTCTCTGATTGCACATAGCTGCTCTATGATCGCTAGCATAGCATTCACGTTGTCACACATTTAGTGGTCTTCTTCTAGTCTCATCCTTTACAGCTTTCGTAGCAAAAACAGATTACTGTTTAGACTTGAATGCTCATGCAGTTTCTGTAATGAATTCCACATACCTCTGGCCATTCTCTCTGTTCTTATGTGGATAAGCTGGTCATCTTCCACTAGTAAGCTTATAATTGCTTTTGCCTGTCTGTCCTTCCTGCCCCAATCCTCCATCACTCCGTTTGTGGGTCTGTCTGTATCCAGCACTTGCCACAAGTCATCCTTGTTCAAAAGCATTTCTAGCTTAAACTTTCATATTTGTTTAGCTTTGCAATTGCTAACTTCAGATCTGAACCACTTGCCATCTTGCAAGAGCTTGTATACAGTGCTCACAGATTATTTGTAGAATTCTTTCCAGTGCCTGGGCTTGCAATATTCTCTTCAATGTCTGTGTGCCTGGGACCCATAACCTATTAGCTGAGTATTGAAATCATGCTTTGGAAGTTTCTTGGCTGCAGAGAATACTTTACGTTCATGGAGGATTTCTTTATCATGGATTACAGCATGAGAAACATGAACAGGAACCAAATAACAAACAAGTGCATACACTTACATACGGAAAGTACTTCCTCTCATATCATAGAAGACCTGAGCTATACACTATAATACTGCAGTGCCATCTGCTGGTATAGATAGGTATAATGCATACAGTACATACAGTTCACAGTATACAGTAACATTGCTGTTGTTTTCCAACACATTGAAGCCCCACTACCGCAAAATAATGATACCTTGGTGAAGAAGGGGCAACCTATGCAGACACCAGTTAGAAAAAATTAAAAAGAAAAGCTTTGCATTTTCTGTACACTTTGCATGTTTAATGAACTGCATTTTTTACTGTAATATCGTGAAAGGAGTTAAATTGGTACAGAATTTTAATTTTTAAAATGCGTGCACAGTTTTCAGCATCTCAAAGGTGGACAAACCATGTTGATAGGTAAATTCAGAAATTGTTTTGGATTTGTTTTACTGTAGCTGAAAAGGTGAATATGCAGGATAATAACATATTTTCTTTGGGAATAACTTTGTTACCAATGAAGTAATTCATGCATCCATCTGAAGTAAAATACAATACTAATAGGCACACACTCAAGGCCAACCTTTTATAGATCATAGGATTGCAGTTAGTAACATAAACAATTTTTGAAAGTGTAAGTTAGAGAATGCACTGAGCACTGTTGTGTTGTAATTGAGACAAATGTACAGTAACCGAACCAATGTTTGGTGCCCCAGAAATGACACATAGATTCATTAATAGCTACTTTCCACCTTTCTGCAAGTAGTGGCTCTCTAGGTCATATCATAGATTTCTATTTTCCAGGCTGTCAACAAGCATGTCTCTGTTGTTTTGGATGGTGGTGTTCACTTACAGGCAATTGTGTTCACTTGAATAACTGACATTTTCACATCTCAACATGTATTATGATTTATTGATGAACCACAATTTTATATGATGCTATATTAGGATTTATTGCATAAACCAGAGTTTTCTATGATGTTGTTACACTATTATTTCTTTGATAAGTGGATGATAATGGTGAATAATATGTTTACTTTGCCTTTGGGTTTCTAGTTCACTGCAGCCTGTTTGCCTGTTATAGCTTCTCTCTGATTCAAAACACCATACTGTAATCTATGAAAAAGTACTGTACATCTAAAGTATGAAATAAATTATTTAAAATAAATAATATGTTGCCTGTTCTCACATGGCTAACATGATCTGCTATGTTTTTTTATTCTCTATATAAAATAATTCAGAATGATGTGATCAGTATGTGCTTTCTTACTATTGACCATTAGGTGGTACCATTGTGCCATCATACTGACATTCTTTTTTCAAGCATCTCCCAAAAGCTCTGTCTGAATTTTGTGGGTAAAAATAGAATGTATTTAGTATACATGTGGGACGACACATACATGTGATTTAGTTTACATACAGTGTAAGGAGAACATAACTGTAGTCCATGATTTAATTGTAGACCAGCTCATTCCCCAAACACTTTCTATACGTTTGTCTCCCGAACCCACAATTAGGTAGAACTTCCAGTCTTCTAAATACATTATTGGCTGCAGGGTCTGACCCTTGTGTAGTGAGGTTATTTTCCCCCAAACACGTGTGCTTTAGTGTGCACTAATGTGTATGGACTACCTCTTTTTTACAAAGTAATACTACCTAAGGTTGAACAGAGCAGGAAAATTAAGGTCAGCATATTAAAAATGTACCAAATGTTCAAATGTACCTTGATGAACTATATTGGAGTGAACGTGCCCCATTAAAAGTACAGAATTTTATGCATTAAGTATGTTGCACGTGCTTTAAAAAATAAAAACGGAAAAGTATAGTGTATAAAGATGGTGGGGTACACCCATAGCAGAGATGTTAATAGAAGAGTTAGGCATAATTCACTCAATTTTAGATTCTTTTAATCAGTTTCCTATATACAGGATGTTATCTGTTTATACCAGATTTAAAAAAAAAATGTGCATTTTCATACCTCCCAACTTTTTGAGATGGGAGCCAAAGACACTTATTAGCCAAACGATGTAGGCATAGGACACGCCACACCCCTTAAATGAGAATTATAAAAAAAGATTATTTAAACCCACAAGTATGTTTTTTACCACTACTATATCTTTATACTGGCTTTTGACATTTATAAATGCAGCAATATAGAAATTGGATGAAAAGTTTAGCGCTGAGAAACACGGTTTAAAAGATAAATAGTGCATTTTATAGGCAACTGTAAAGAGCAGACAAAAATGAGGGACAAATGAGGAGGAAAGAGGGACAGAGGGACATTGTTCCAAATCATGGACAGTCCCTCTTAATCAGGGACAATTGTGAGTTGTATATCAAACAGTTTTCCTAATGAGCATAACACAAAATGTTGTCATTGAGTCTGAAGTGTGTAAATTTCACTTTACATACTTGTACACCCTGTAGATTTATATTAATTATAGGTCCTGCCATACACTGACTGTGGGTCTGAAAGTACACATCAAATCCCATATATATATATATATATATATATTTCAGTGAAATACCTGTAAAATGCTGGTGAGAGTAGGACCAAGCTGAAGGTGACATCTCATTAAACCTCTGCAGTGATAACCTTCATACCTCATCTTTCATACTACACTTCACCATTCTCAATTCATTTCTGTGACTAGTCTTTTTAAGTCAGGCCATATCATTTTATTTAACAATAAACTCTGGTTAAATAAAAATCTATTTAGGTGTAGCGCTCTTTTAGAGTTATGAGAAATGGCCCTCCCTGAACAGGATATTGCACTAAACCTGTAGGTAAAACATGCAGGTAAATAGGTGAACCAGAACTCTACCACCTAAGTGGAAAATTATGCTTGATAATGACGTTGGCAGTATTAACCAGTAAATTAATAATAAAAGCAGTTGGGAGCAGATGAAATGCTGTTACCAGCATATAACATTAACCATAAGTATATTGCTACAAGGAATATGGCTGCTCTTGTAGAGTCTCAGACTAGCTGGCTGTCTCCTCTACCTCCAGCATTACTTAAGTCTGCTACTGAAGGGCTTTTCTTGACAATCTGTCTTCCTATGCCTGTGTGTGTTTTGTAGTATCCTGCACCCTCATCCCTCTATCCGCATGTGTACAAGTACTGCAAAAAATAAAAACACATTCCTAAACTGAGCCTGCATTTTGTTGGGGTGCTTTGGAATTGGTACTTGGGCCTGGCAGCGTCTAGACAGGTAAAGGGGGAACCAATTTACTCCCAGTTGCCCCTCCAGTGGCTATCACTGCAACCATGATTTGACACAGGAACTCAGAGTCAGCCTATCTACTCTGCTTCTTAGTCCCTAGTAAATTCCAATCAATCATACACCCAGACCTCTAACTACCAAGTGGCTGTTAGATGCCTAACCTGGCCCTAGCCAAGGTGGGTTATTGAGCCCTGAGCTAAAAGTAGCTATAAAATCCCAGATCAAAGGGGACAGGGTTACCTAGATTAACAGGAGCTGTATGTAAATTTTATTGAAATAAACAGGTTCACATATTAACTTACAGCAAGGTGACCACTACAGATACACTGGGTCACAGACTGAGCTATCTGGTATAGAGCATGTGAGATAACAACAAGGCGGCAGATATTCGTTCTCTGTGGTCCCACTGAATGTAGCAACGTAGCCAACTTCACCTACTTGCCCTAAGGCTACTTTCACACTGGAGCGTTTTACAGATGCTATTTAGCTAAAAATAGCGTCTGTAAAGCGCCTCAAAAGTCCCCCCCAATCCACCCCAATGTGAAAGCCCTGAGTGTTTTCACACTGGGGCAGTGCGCTAGCAGGATGTTACAAAAAGTCCTGCAAGCAGCATCTTTGGGGCGGTGAGGGGAGCGGTAATATACCGCTCCTCTACCGCCCCTGCCATTGAAATGAATGGCAAGCGCTGCCGAAGCGGCTGCACACCGCCTCGGTAGCGCTGAGCGCCGGCACTTTTAACCCCTTTTTAACCCCTTGTGGGGGGTTAAAAGCGCGGCGCTCCCGCCCGCATAGCGGAGCCCTATTGTTGGTAAAACTCCGCTAAAACTAGCGGTGTTTTACCGCGACCGTGGGTCCTGCTCCAGTGTGAAAGTAGCCTTAAGGTGAAGTAGGGACTATGGACTGAAGAATTTTTAGTGTGCATAGAGCAGTGCACATTACTGCAACTAACATGCACAGCTTGTTCCAAATAAAACTTGGTTGGGGAGGTTTGGGAGTTCATAGAGGATCAGTAAGAAATGATTTAAAATGATTTGATTTAATGAAAAATCAATTACAGGGCCATTAAAGAGGTTGTAAACTCTTTAAGAAAAAAAAAAAAAAACCTGTAGGACAAAGGCATAATGAGCTAGTATGCATCGCATGCTAGCTCATTATGAAATACTTACCTTAGAACGAAGCCTTCCACACTGCGCCCGCACACCGATGAGATGGCTGACATCTTTCATTGAGTTTCTTTGTGTGCGTGCGGGAGCTTGAAAGGACTGGCACCTGTGGCCATTCCTTCAGAGTGCATGCACCAGTGATGTCACTGGCTGCATGTAATGTAAATATCACCATACAAGCTGATATGTTATATGGTGTGCCTTTAAATCAGTGTAGAAGTTCATGAGAACTCCCATATGATGTTATTTTTGGCACTTTAGTATACAGTTGTAGTTTTGCAGATTTACATTTTGTGTTTCTTTGACATGCACCATTCTGACCGCATTTTTGTGTTTTTGCTCACTATTAGGTTTTATTCTTTCAGTGCTTATACCTGTTTTTGACAGTGCAGCCTTTTTTCTCATATAAGAGCATAGCAGCATTGAGGAACAGAGTGACCCATAACATCTAAAGGGAGGACGAGCAACAGACAGGAATTGTGGACAGAGGCAAGCTGAGTTGTAAACAAGCATCAGAGTCTGGAACAGAAAATCAGGATTGGGATTAAGGGAGCAGGAGCCTTGTAAATAAATGTTAAGGTAACAATACACATATTGATTTGTGACTGATTTAGGGATGAGTGCTCACAAAACAAGTGATTCATCATCAATTAAAATATCAAACGGTGCAACACATACAGAATCGATTGAAAACATGATCTGCAGGAAACAATGTTTTGAAATAATTAAAGTGGTTGTAAACATTTGATTTTTTTAAAATAAAAAGCATGCCTATATTTACCTACTCTGTGCAATGGTTTTGCACAAAGCAGCCCGATCCTCTTCTGGGCTCTTCCGCCAGTGCTCCAGCGCTCTTCATCGGGTACCCCCACGGAAAGCCGTATTCCATGGGTGAACCCTTGCGGGCTTGCTCCATTGACACAGACAGCGGGGCTCAGCCCCGCCACCAGCTCCTGTGTCACAGCTTTTGATTGACAGCAGTGGGAGCCAAAGGCTCCTGCTGATATCAATCTGTCCAATACGGAGAGTGATAGTGGCTGGAGCCGCTGCGCTCGTGACCATCGCTGAATCGGACGAGGCTCAGGTAAGCAAAATGGGGCGGGGGGGGGGGTCTTGGGAGGATTTGCAGCACAGAAGGTTTTTCACCTTAATGCATAGAATGACAAGTTTTTTTAAAATAGTCTTTTAAAGATTATAAGCTGTTAAAGTGAAAAACACTTTTTTTCAAAATTGTTTGTCCATTTGTCAGCTTATAATAAAAATCTGAGCACAGTATATTAGCCACTTTACAACCGCCCTATAGACAAAAGACGTCTGCAGGGCGGTTGCTTAACTCAGGGAGGACGTCTATTGACGTCCTCCCATGAATGCGCGTCCCGTGCGCCCCCTGGGGCGCGCACACGGGAACATCTGTGACCGTTGGGTCCAAGGGACCCGGCGCATCACAGATCGCGGTGAATGGCCACTGTGAGCGGCCTTTTACCACGTGATCGTGCTGTCAAATGACGGCGCAATCACATGTAAACAAGCCAGGCTTCTGCCGGCTTTTCTCTCTCCTCTTTGCACCGATCGGTGCATTGCGAGAGGAGAGAGGGGGGAGAGAGGAGGTGCTGCAGCGCTGTGGGCGATGTGTAATGTCCACAGCACTGTTAAATGACAGTTGGCAACCCCCACCATCCATCCACCACCCACCCAGCCATCATCACCCCATCCATTTACCACCCACCCAGCCATCCTCAGCCCATCCATCCACCACCCACCCAACCATCCTCACCCCATCCATCCACCACCCACCCAGCCATCCTCACCCCATCCATGCTCAGCCACCCACCCTCACCCATACATCCATCCATCCATCCATGCTCACCCATCCAGCCATCCTCACACAGTCATGTTCACCCATCCAGCCATGCATGCTCATCCATGCTCACCCAGCCATCCATTCATGCTTACCCACCCAGCCGTGCTCACCCATCCATCCATGCTCACCCATCCATGCCCACCCACCCAGTCGTGCTTACCCAGCCATCCATCCATGCTCACCCACCCAGCCGTACTCACCCATTCATCCATGCTCACCCACCCAGCCGTGCTCACGCATCCATCCATCCATGCTCATCCATGCTCACTTATCCTTCCATCCATGCTCACCCACCCAGCTGTGCTCACCCAGCCATCCATCCATGCTCACCCACCCAGCCGTGCTCACCCATCCATCCATCCATGCTCACCCATCCATCCATCCATGCTCACCCATCCGTGCTCACCCACCCATCCGTGGCTCATCCATCCCCATCCATGGCTCATTTGTGCCTCATTCATGCTCATCCATACCACATCAGTTCTCATCCGTGACACATCCATGCCACTACAGTGCACATCCGTGCCACTACAGTGCCCATCCATGCCTCTACAGTGCCCATCCGTGCAACTACACTGCCCATCCATGCCACTACAGTGCCCATCCATGCCACTACCCTGCCCATCTGTGCCACTACAGTGCATATCCATGCCACCACAGTGCCTCACAATAGTGTAAAAGGTAGTCAAATTAGATTTGAAATGTATGCCCCTAGAACACCTGACGGTGCTCCCTGCATGTTGGGCCTCTGTATGTGGTCAGGCTGTGTAGAAGTGTCACACATGTGGTATCGCCATACTCGGGAGGAGTAGCAGAATATATTTTGGGGTGTCATTTTTGCTATGTACATGCTGTGTGTTAGAAATATTGTATAAATGGACAACTTTTTGTTTCATTTTCTTTCCACATTTTCCAAAAACTTGTGGAAAAAATTACATGTTCAAAAGACTCATTATGCCTCCTAGAATATGCGTTGAGGTGTTTGCTTTCCAAAATGGGGTCATTTTTTTGGCGTTTCCATTGTCCTGGTGCTCCAGGACCTTCAAAAGTGCAAGAGGTAGTCAAGAAATTATGTGTGTAATTTATGCTCCTAGAACGCCTGATGGCAATCCCTACATGTTGGGTCTCTGTATGTGGCCAGGCTGTGTAAAAGACTCACACACGTGGTATTGCCATACTCAGGAGGAGTAGTAGAATGTATTTTGGTGTGTAATTTGTGGTATGCATATGCTGGGTGTGAGAAATAACCGGTTAACATATGACAATTTTGGGGAAAAAAATCTTAATTTTTCAAAGAATTGTGTGAAAAAATTACAACTTCAAAAAATTCACCATAACCCTTACTAAATGCCTTGGAATGTCTACTTTCCATGAAGGGGTAATTTGGGGGTATTTGTACTTTCCTGGCTTGTTAGGGTCTCAGGAAATGAGATAGGCCGTCAGTACATCGGATGTGATCAATTTTCAGTGATTGTCACCATAGCTTGTAGACTCTATAACTTAACCAAATATATGTAGCAGTATAAATTTTGGCCAACATTTATGAAGAAAAATTACTAATTTGCAAAATTTTATAACAGAAACGAAGAAAAATTCATTTTTTCACAACATTTTCGGTCTTTTTTTAATTATAGCTCAAAAAATAAAAAACCCAGCGGTGATTAAATACCACCAAAAGAAAGCTCTATTTGTGTGAAAAAAAGGACGTAAATTTCATATGGGTACAGTGTTGCATGACTGAGTAATTGTCATTCAAAATGTGAGAGCACTGAAAGTTGAAAACTGGTCTGGTTGTTAAGGGGTTTAAGTGCCCAGTGGTCAAGTGGTTAAAACAATGTACCAATTAAAAGCTGTGCATGTACTTAATATACAAGCAAATTAAAGTTATGTCAAAATAAATGATGCATACAGCCCCTGGTAAATGTGGCCTGTGCATTTAGAAATCATTAACCCCAGCGATAAAAGGGTTAAATAGTTGTTGTTGAAAATAAAATCTTTTTCTTTTTACACAAAGTTGTGAATTGAACCACTTCAGCCCCGGAAGGATTTCCAGCTTTAGGACCGGAGCCCTTTTTGCGATTCGGCGCTGCGTCGCTTCAACTGACAATTGCGCGGTCGTGCGACATTGTACCCAAACGAAATTTGCGTCCTTTTTTTCCCACAAATAAAGTTTTCTTTTGGTGGTATTTGATCCCCTCTGCGTCATTTCTGATCGCCGCTATAAACAAAAGAAGAGCGACAATTTTGCAAAAAAACCCAAATTTCTTACTTTTTGCTAGAATACAAATCCAAAAAAAAAATATAAAAAAACATTTTTTTTCACCGTTTTTGGCCAATTTATATTCTTCCTCATATTTGCGATAAAAAAAATTGCAATCGGCGTTTATTGATTGGTTTGCGCAAAAGTGGTCGCGTTTACGGATGATGAGAATTCATTTTTTGGGGTTTTTATTTATTTATTTTTTTTTACTAGTAATGGCGGCGATCTGCGATTTTTAGCGGTACTGCGATATTGGGGCGGGCATGTCGGAACGTTTTGACACTTTTTTGGGACCATTGGCATTTATACAGCGATCAGTGCTATAAAAATGCACTGATTCCTGTGTAAATGCCATTGGCAGTGAAGGGGTTAACCTGCAGGGGCGCTCTAAGGGTTAACTATGTTCCCTGGGCGTGTTCTAACTGTATGGGGGACTGCCCTAACAGGAGAAGGGAAGTGGTCACAGCCTTCATGTACAGGAAGGCTGTGATCACAGCCCTTCCCCCTCACACAGAGCGGAGGTCCGTGTTTACATACACGGACCTCCGTTCATTCACTCCGGGGGGGGGCATCGCAGGTAGCCGGCGGCAATCGAAGCCGCCGCACCCGCTCCCTGGCCCCCCCCGAACACAGTGAGCATGCGCGCCTCCGGTGGCGCACGCGCGCTCACTAGGCTCTGTATCGCGGCCGCCGTCGTATGACGGCGATTCGCGTTACAGAGCCACTCTGTCGCCGTCATTTGCCGATCAGCCGTCGGAAAGTGGTTAATGAGAAGTTTTTTTTTCTGGTGATTGTTGCACTGGTCTGACCAACACTCACACTGGTGTGGTGGTGATCAGGAAAACTATTGCTTGCTGCTGGTGTGATGGGGATCAGGAACACTGTTGCTTGCTCATACTGGTCTGGTGACACTGGGATTGGCATGACAGTTATCAGGAACACTGTTGCTGGCTTACACTGGTTTAGTGACGGGAATATATAAGAAAATATAAGGCCCACGCGCCTTCTATTTTCTTATATGTTCCCAGTGTTATCCGACTTCCCCAGTTTTTGGAAGGCGGCGGAACATGTATTATCCACTCAGATGTGTCAGAAAAGGAGCTTATAATTGTAGTAGGGCCCACTGCACAGCACAGGAGTTTGAACAGTGTGTTGTTATAACTGGTTTAGGGACACTGGGACTAGTATGTCAGCAATCAGAAACACTGTTAATGGCTTACACTAGTCTGGTGATACTGTAACTGGTGTGGCAGGAACGCTGTTTCTGGCTGCTCTGGTCTGATGTTGTAGCAACCACGAACACTGTTTCAAACAACACTGGTCTGGCGACACTGACTGGTATGACAGTGACTGCTGTGACAGTGATAAAGGACACACTGACTGGCTGCACTGGTGTGGCAACACTGTACTGCTGTGGGTAGTGATCAGGGACACTGCCTGGTTGCACTGGCATACAATGTCATTAGAGAAGCATCCTAGCTCACTGAATATTTCCTACAGTGCTGAGCACAATGTCCCAGTATACTTAACCCCCTGGCACTGGCTGCATGCAAATATGCGGCCTCTCAGCGGATGGGTCTTATCTCTCAATGGCTGCATGTTTGCTGCGCTGAGAGACCGGCACAGTTACCGTCGGCTAACGGAAAGCTCCCAATCGCTATTTGCGATCGGGAGCTTTCCAATCATGTGACCGCTGTGACAGCCAATTACAGTGGTCACATGATCATGAACCCCATCTCCCGGCATCCTAAACCCCTTAGAAGGCCGAGAGGTGCTGGCTCCTAGGGGTTAAGTATATAATTTTTGATGGAAGAATTTGATACATAATGTCTACACAAATAGCTTCGTAAATGAATATTATTAATTAATATTATTAAAAATGACCTTTTCATTTCAATCTGCAACCAACTGTTTGTATAATGCCAAACTTCTTACATGCAAACATGGCAACACTGGAGACATAGGGGAACATTTAGCGTGGATATGCGATTGTGTGGTAGTTAGCGCTCAAATAGCCAAATAGCGCTAATTAGCAGCCAAACGGAATTCACATAGCACTGGCGAACAAATACTCCCAAAATCAAATTCACTATAGCTCCCAGACAACAGATAGCGCCCAAACCCTTACTCTTGCTAGGACCTAAAGAATTGCACATGGAAATAATGTTTAGAGCATGATATGATTGCCTAAATGGTAGTGAAATACGTGGCATGTTGTTTAAAGATAATCTGCTTTTAAAGTGGGTGAAAAAGTGATTTCTACACTGAAATATCTTTACGGCTATGTTCACACTGACCTGACACAAAAGTAGCAGAACTTCCGATCCGTTGTCCAACCGGGGAGATGGTGATTGGTATCCCAGTGTCCAAGGACACTGGGATACCAATCACCATCTCTCCGGTTGGACAACGGAAAGCTCGTTTTGATATAAAAGCTATGTATATATATTTGTGATATATCATGTAACGTATTTGCTTGATCACATGATACCAATATATGCTACTCAAGGTGTGCCGAATTGGGCATCCCCTTTTTTAGAATAAATATAATATTCTTTTTAACATATCTGACTTCAGTGTGTGATATTGCTGCCTATAAAGTCCCACCAAGGGGGTCAATCTCTTATCTAATATACACATTTAGGGATGAGGCAGCTATCACTACAAATGTCACTGACATACGGAACATTGAATTAATTATACTCTTTTTACCCTAAATGGCTGTCTGGCCATGGAGTGGGGAATGGCCTACCCATGAAAACCTAAAAAGGGGAGTAACCTGTCTTCTTGGCGGGGGTCATGCGGCTTCCTTCGCTGCTCTATCTGCTAGGGCATTTCCTTTGGCTATATCAGTTTGCTGGCCTATGTGTGCCCTGCAATGTAAAATGGCAATGGACCTTGTTAGCTGTATAGCTTTATTAGTAATTCTTTAAAATATGCACATCTTGTCCTTCAAGAAGCTGGCAAGCCTGGCCTGACTGGTAAGGAATTGATTTTGCCTCTAGAATTTTGTCTGGTAATTATACAACAGCATATCCTGCATGATATGTGTTGTCATTGGGCCTTGAACAAGAGCCATCCACAAACACATTCTGTGCATCTGGAAAGGCCACAGAAGACATGTCCTGTCCAAGGGACCTGTCCTGATGGATGAGATCCAAACAATCATGCTGTGAAACAATCTCATCCTGTTCTCCTTTTAATTCTAGCAAAACATTGAGAATTGGGGCTGGGCCTGAGGTAGGAGAAGCATATTTTATCTTTAGTTTAGGGTTGGAGAGCAGTATAACCACTAAGCCTTTGGGCTGACAGTGGTATCCAGAGTGAATGATGTACCCATTTCCACCACCATCACACAGGATGCTAAAGCTCTGAGACATGCAGGCATGCCTTGAACTTGTACTGGAACCATCTTTGAGAAAAAAAGCAATAGGGTGGAGCTTGCCTCCATGTTCCTGAGCTAGGACTCCCGCCATCGTTTTACAGTTGTCCCTGGCAAATTATCTTGCCCTAATCAGGCAGACCTAGACTAGGAGCCGTTACCATAGCATTTTTTTGACCAGTTTACACAATGTGGCATATCAGAACCTGTGGCATGTCTCAGGAGATGGTCATAGTTGGAACAGTCAGGTATTCATTGGCAGCAGTAACCAATCATGCCAAGGAAGGTAAGCATGTCCTTCTGGGTCAGTGGGCGGGGCAAACCCATAAGAGCTGCAGCTCTCGTGACTGACTTTCCTTTCTCCTTTTGTGAGGACAAAACCAAGGTACTCAACAGTTTCCTGGCACCACTGCAAATAATTTCTAAACACTTTGTGACCATTTTCGAATACACAGTTTATGAGATCCACACTGTCCTCCTGTCCGGCTGCCTGATTTGAAGTAGGACCGAACCATGACGGGAAGTCCAAGACCTCAGTGTGGCCTGGAGCACAATTGAGTAGACTACAGGTGAGTCCACATAGCCCTGGGGCATTCTATACCAGATAAGTTGGCGATTCTTTAAACAAAAGGCAAAGATTGGCCATGTCTCCTTATCCACCGGGACGAAAAAAACATTTGCCAGATCAATCACTGCAAAACACTCCAGCATCGGATGGAATGGAGGACAGAAGTGATGGCACATCTGGCACTTTTGGGGCAATGGGGACCACAAATTCATTTATGGCTCTCAGTCCTGTACAAATCTGTAGCTACCATTGGGGCAATACCTTCCTCCTTTTCTTTTGATAAAGGATACTGTTTATGGTACACAGGTTTTGTCCATGCCTTAAGAGTGGCCTTGTAGGGGGTACAGGAAATGAGGCCAACATCAAAAGAATTTTCTGCCCATACTCTGTCCTACCTGGAGGTGGGCCGTGGGTGTCTGCCACAATCATGGTTAGGAGGGAAATTATTGGGACCTTGGTGGATTGTGCTACAATCACACCCTTCTTTGTGGTTCTGATATTAATGTTTACATAAATAAATTAAATATTAACAATTATGGTGATGCAAACTGTCAATGTGTGCTGTAATCTTCATCTTTGAGACACAAAGTACTCCCCCAGTACATGTAGCGGGACTTTTAAGGCAGTACAGCCAACAAAAATTAATTATATAAAATTGACACAGTTTATTACAAAATAAACAAAATTTGCAAACATACAAGAGTAACATACATGATTAAAAGAAACATAGAAGCATGGACTATTACAATCCAAAATGTGTACATGAAGAAATGTAGTTCATGTGGAGAAGTAATATCTTCATGGGTGAAGGCCCGACATATTTTGGGATGAAATACCCTTCTTCAGGGGCCACATATCATACCCGTATACATTTTCTGAAAAACATCATATTGTTACAAACTGGAATTGCATATAACAGAGTCAGAGTGTGGAAACAGATCATGGGAAGCAACTCACCCCACACCAGGAAGTAGGAGTCATGCCACAATATTCAAAGCCACCACTGGGGGGGGAGGAAACAGGATGGAAGGTGATTTCTCGAGGGGGGGACGGGACAACCGGAACACAGGGGCCCCCCAACAGCACACAAGGGACACCTTAATGTGCCACAAGGACCCCCTGCAAACGGCAATGCCGAAAAAGCAGGAGAGACCCCCCTGTGGATGGACACCGCAAAGCCTGGGGAGGGAACAAAAAACCGCTAGTAAGAAACAGGCCATGTACTAATAACAAAGGAAAAATAAAAAACAAAATACATGAAAAAATTAAGGGGAAAGGGGAATGGTCCCCTGTTCCCAACATAGATGAAAAGCAAAAACCACCTTAACCCAAACACATTGTTAGGGTAAAGTGTGGAACAAGGTATGCCATAAGGTAGACCAACATTGATGTGAGGACAATGGTCCTCATCTGCAAATCACATGTTAATACATCCCTCAAACAGAGTCCCATTGATTATGACTACCATCCAGGGATAGTCAAAAGAGGCACAAAAAGTGCTCACTAAAGTTGCTCAAAGCATAAAGGGATAGTATTGTAGGAATTTTACCTTTAAATGGGTGTGCATTGACGTGTCCAAATAACCTGCTGGGGTGATGGCTGCCATGATGGTCGCCATCCCCTCATTTAAAAACAGTGAAAGGGTGCCAAACGTCCGATCACGTGACATGAGCGCGCCCAATGATGACGCAATGACGTTGGTGCCCCCGCATGGATATCATGGTAAGGCGTCATCACGTCAATCAGTGAGCGCGCACAGGAAGGTCAATCAAGCAGGACGTCAGCATCTGAGTCGACAAGGAAGGGCAGCACCCACCCCCCAGTGGACAAGGAGCGAAAGGCCACGCCAAAAATTAGACGAAAAAGTCAAGAACAACGACAAGTGACGGGGAAATATACACACTACACAAAGGGCAGTCGACACCCAGTAGTAATCAATCACCTGGGGCCCCCATGGCAGAGCGCAACCAACCAACTAAGGGTCCCAGAACGGGTCCCCCGAGGCCCCTCTGCACAGCGCCGCCCCGGCATGAAAGCGGAGGGGTCCCACCGACGCAGACAGGGGGACCTGCATGAACCCATCCCCCTGAGTTAAACCCAGCCAGGTGGCACAGACAGAGTCCCCACTGGACACCCGGAACGGGTGGATGTGTGGGTGAGCGGCGTCCCCAGGACCCGATATCCCATGTCCCCAGGGGGAATGAAAAAAAATAAAAAAAGGGGGGGAGAAAAGCAAAAGTTGAGGAAAAATGAAAAGAGAGATGGTGGCAATGAAAATGAGGCCAGTCAACCTACTCCAGATATATTCCATTAGTACAGCCAACACATGTAAAAAGCATGGGCAAGATCTCACAGTACACATTATATCAATTTCAGAGGGTGCATTTGGCACATTACAATGTCATAGATTAAATGTTGTCTTTATCCCAGCCGCCTGATGCAAAACCCTCTAAAAAGGGTCTAAAGCTGAGATGTTCATTAATGCCAGGGGGAAGTGTAGCCTGGAGGGCCGCTATCCAACGGAATTCCCGTTGCAGTAGCACCTTGTCCCAGTCACCCCCACTGGCATTAGGGTGCACCCGATCGAGAATGAGAAAGGAAAATTTTGGACAACGTCCCTGATGATGTTGGCAAACATGGTGGCCTAAAGGGGCCTCAGGGTTGGCTGTTCTCAAGTTGGCAATATGTCTAAGGGCTCGTTTAGAGAAAGGTTGTATATTTTTACCAACGTAGAATCCCCCACACTGGCATACCAAAAGGTATACCACATATGGGGTCGCACAGTTGGCAAAATGTAATGGCCTGTAGGGGGTGCCATTAGGCAGAATAACCGAACTGGAAACATTCATATATCTGCACACAGAGCATCCCCCACAGGTATAAGTGCCCTTCCTTTTACATGGGTCTCCACGAAAGGGACCTTTGAGCTCACTACTGACCAATTGGTCCTGTAGTGACCGTGCTCGTCTATATATAATGGCTGGAATAGAAGGTATATGAGATTTAAGTGAAGGATCTGAGGTTAGGAGATGCCAATGTTGCTGTATAATGGATCTGATGAGCCCGTGCTGTCTGCTGTATCTGGTGATAATTCTTAAGGTATTGGAGTTCTCTCTCTTTGGACAATGGGAGGAAAAAAGTAACTCATGTCGTGTGCGGTTGTTGGCCCTATTGAAAGCCTTTCTGAGGCATGTTTTAGAGTAACCCCGGAGCAAAAGTCTCTCTCTAAGTTTATTGGCCTCCTGGATAAAGTCCAGGGGGTCAAAACAATTGTGTTTGAGGCGTAAATACTGCGAAAAAGGAATAGATCTGACCAGTGGGGTAGGGTGAAAGCTGTCAGCGTGGAGTATAGTGTTGCCTGCTGTAGGTTTTCTGAATAGCCTGCTGGACAATCTGCCATCATTTTCCTTGAAGACAGTAATGTCAAGAAATGTGAGTTTCCTGGCATTATGGACCATGGTGAATTGAAGATTGAAATCATTTTTGTTGAGTTGCTGGAGAAACATCTCAAGCAAGCTAGGGGGCCCTCCCAAATGAGGAAAATGTAATCTATGTAACGAAACCAAGCCTGGATGTGGCTTGTCAGGTGGGACAAGGATCCATCTGATAGCAAAAAGCGTTCCCATTCCCCCAGGTACAGATTGGCGTACGATGGGGCACAACATGTCCCCATCGCAACGCCCTGTACCTGGAGGAAATGGGAACCATCAAAAGTGAACACATTATGTGTGAGGATTTATTGCAGAGCCTCACATAAGAAAGAGTTGATTTTGCCAGTGTCGTTCCTATGGGACTGCGATAGGATGCCTTGTACAACCTCCAGTCCCCGGGTATGGGGAATGGAGCTATACAAGGCCTCCACGTCAATACTGACCAGAATGGCTTCTGGTGAGACCTGAATATCTTCAATTTGTTGTAAAAGATGTATAGTATCTTTGACATAGGACGGTAAACTGACTACGAAGGGCCTCAAATGGGCATCCACAAACCTGCTAAGATTTTCAGTGATGCTTCCGTTTCCGGAAATAATTGGTCTCCCTGGAGGGATGTCTGGATTTTTATGAACCTTAGGGAGGCTATAAAAAGTTGGTATCTTGGGATGTTTGGTTCTAATAAAATCCCAGGCATCTTTGTCAATGATGTCATTGGCAAAGGCCTCATCTACCATGACATAGAACTTATTGTTAAATTTCTCAACCTTGGATTTCGAGATTGGTGCATACCATTCTCTATTGTGGAGAATGTTCAAGCACATTTGTTTATATTGCTCATTGTCCATAATCACAATATTGCCCCCTTTATCGGAGGGCTTTATTGTGAGGTCGTAACATTTCTTTAAATTTGCCAAGGCCTTTTGTTCGCCTATAGATAGGTTGCCCTGATGTTTATGTGGTTGTATTTTCTTAATATCAGATGTGGTTATAGAAATAAATGCAGAAAGATTAGGACTTAAACTTAAATTAGGGAACTTGTCAGATTTCTTTTTGGGTATCTGTACATTGGGATGAACCTTGCACGAGGGAAGAGTGATATGATCCCATAGGACCTCTTCTAACTGAGTGGAACTAATAATATCCAAGTTGTTTTGTTCCTCAAGGATGGAGAGCAGATCGTCCAGTGCCCGATCAGAACGTCTATCAGATGTATCGGAGATTGGTTGAACCCTGGGTTTGGAATACATGCTTTTAACCACTTCAGCCCCGGAAGGATTTCCAGCTTTAGGACCGGAGCCCTTTTTGCGATTCGGCGCTGCGTCGCTTTAACTGACAATTGCGCGGTCGTGCGACGTTGTACCCAAACAAAATTTGCGTCCTTTTTTTCCCACAAATAGAGCTTTCTTTTGGTGGTATTTGATCACCTCTGCGTCATTTCTGATTGCCGCTATAAACAAAAGAAGAGCGACAATTTTGCAAAAAAACCCAAATTTCTTACTTTTTGCTAAAATACAAATCCAAAAAAAAACAGTTTTTGGCCGATTTATATTCTTCCTCATATTTGCGATAAAAAAAAATCGCAATCGGCGTTTATTGATTGGTTTGCACAAAAGTGGTCGCGTTTACGGATGATGAGAATTCATTTTTGGGGTTTTTATTTTTTTTTTTTACTAATAATGGCAGCGATCTGTGATTTTTAGCGGCACTGCAATATTGGGGCGGACATGTCGGAACGTTTTGACACTTTTTTGGGACAATTGGCATTTATACAGCGATCAGTGCTATAAAAATGCACTGATTACTGTGTAAATGCCATTGGCAGTGAAGGGGTTAACCTGCAGGGGGCGCGCTAAGGGTTAACTATGTTCCCTGGGCGTGTTCTAACTGCATGGGGGCTTGCCTAGCTAGGGAAGGGAAGTGGTCACAGCCTTCATGTACAGGAAGGCTGTGATCACAGCCCTTCCCCCTCACACAGAGCGGAGGTCCGTGTTTACTTACACGTACCTCCGCTCCTTCACTCCAGGGGGGGCATTGCGGGTGGCCGGCGGCAATCGAAGCCGCCGCACCCGCTCCCTGGCCCCCCCCGAACACAGTGAGCGCGCGCCTCCGGCGGCGCGCGCGCGCTCACAGTGGCTCTGTATCGCGGCCGCCGTCGTATGACGGCGATTTGCGTTACAGAGCCACTTTGTCGCCGTCATTTGCCGATCAGCCCTCGGCAAGCAGTTAAATAATAATTTTCTGCCAAAAAGGTTTAGATCCTTAATTATTTCAAAGGGGTCAACCTCTGCCAAAGGGCAGAAGCTGAGACCTCTCAATAGTAGGCTTTCCTCCTCCTTGGACAGCCTGTGTGAAGATAAATTAATAATGTTGAATTGTGAAACATGACTCGCATCTAAAGTATTGGACTCACATCGGGAGGTGTGTGAGTCTCCTGGACTAAAAAAGTGATATCTGTGGGTTTGGGAGGAGGTTGTAGAGAATGGGAAGTGGTGGAGATCAATGTGGTTTGAACACTAATGGTGCTAGGCACCTGAGTGGATGGTGTGAAAGAGGGAGAAATGGAAGTGACCAAAGAGGACAGGGTGCATGATGTGTCTCTCGTGTTACCTTTAGTATTGGATGTGGAGGGAAACATAGAGGGGTGCCTAATCATTGCATCTGATGAGTATTTTTTAGAGGAATGAGATTCCTCCGATTTATTCAATTGTTTCCTTTTCGTCATTTTTTTGGAGCGGGGGCCTCTGAAGGAAAGGGCAGAGTTAATGGAATTAGTCGAGGAACTGGATCCCATATCGCTGGCCATGGGCATAGCACCCAAAGTGTTCTTACGAAAATTGGGCTGGTTGGATTTCTACCTATATGCCCTTCCTTCTTGGAAAGCCCGTTTGTCTCTCCAAAATTTTCTGTCTTTCGTCGTCATTGCATCATGAATGACGCGATCTAAAGACGTCTTAATCTTTTCTTCGTGATATTTAATCTTCATCTTTAGTTCTCGGACATCAAACCATATCAGACAGGTGGATTGATGCATTATTTTTTTTTGCAACTAGAAACTAAACAAAATGAAAGATCTTCGTGAATTATCTTTACATTTCCCTCCTAGAAATAAACAACTGGTTAGCAATAAACACATATTAATCACAAAATACAAAACATATGGCCATATTGTTTAATAAGAGTGCACTCTTTTCTATCCATATGAAATAAATTCATAATTAATTCATTATCACCACGTGGATTTTCATTAAAGGACATCCATTAAAAATGATCAATAATGATTCACCATAACCTTTATAGTATGTTCATAACATTTTGCACAAAGGTTATACATCACCAAATCCATTGACTTTTCTATTTCAACCTCTTCCCATGCAAATCTTGAAAACTTCTAGAAATAAATCTGGTAATTTCTGTATTAACAAAAAACTTATAAAACAATCATCAGTGTTGTATTCTAAAGTATCACACTTCATTACAATCACCAATCCAGACAGGCGGTAATCCCGAGTGTGGCTCGGGGTGGAATTTCAGTACCATTAACGGTAACCCCGAGCCACACCAGCATCGCTGGATCCAGGCAGCGCTACTCACCTTGTCCCCTGGATCCAGTAATATCCCCCACAGTGTCTGTGGGCTGTGTCCGCCGCCAGATGACTCCTGTGTGCCGGGCTCCGTTCCCTGCGAGTGTCGCGTCGCACAGGGACGGAGACCGGCGGTAAATTCAAAAAGTGAAACACACGCAGCACATACAGTACACTGTAATATTATAGATTACATTACTGTATGAAAACATTTCACATCCCCTTTGTCCCTAGTGGTTTGCCCAGAGCCCTGCATGCACTTATATTATTTATGTCATTCTTTCTGCCTGGAAACATGAGAATGTCCATAGCAACCAAAAAGTGTCCCTTTACATCAAAAGTGGTTTTTGATCGGCTAGAAAACAGCAATAGTAAATAAGAATCATTTGCAGAATTGAGTGATACTGATTTTTGGGGAAATTTATCATCAGACACTGAAAGTGACGACAGCGACAATTCTGCAACTGAGCAAATTTCAGTGTTTTTGGTTCGATTACATTATTGAATACATTTTATTACTATTACGTTATTATTTTTTATAATTATTTATAGTTATTTATTATATTATAATTTATGAGTTAATTTTTCAAACTTTATCATATCCGGGATGTCTACTAGACTCTTGTTTGGACAGATTTAAGTGAGTTATTCCTAATAATTACAGGCCTACAATACAAAACACCAAATTTCCATGCAAAATAATTGTACCGCTTTCAGCACCAAAAATCTGAAATAATCATACCGCCAGGGAGGTTAAAGGGTACAACCAGGTTTTTCTCAGTGGGTGGAGCCTTTTCCCTTTCCACTCCCAATAGGCTGGAATGGAAAACTAAACATTTAAATAATAATAATAATCATGGCTACCTTTTAGGACTTTAAAGGGTATTGGCTGCACTCAGCCATTTTTTCCTTTGTTTCAAATAATGCTAGAGTTCCATAGCAAAACTAACAATTTCAACTAGGATTTTATTTCTACAAAAGTATTTAAAAATGTCCTTTACCTTACAAAGTTTTTATTTTTTACATCACTTACTTTTGAGCAACACATGTCATACTAGTATTTTATAGTTGTTCGAAACCTAACACATTGCCCTACATTTCCCAGACCTAGCTCCACACACAAAATACCCCACACAGTATATCTCTATTAGATTGCAAGCTTCCTGAAGGTAGGGACCGATGTGAACACACAATATACATACAAAGCATGGCGCAAACCAACAGCACTATACAAGTACCTGAAATAAATAAAAAAATCAAAGGAGAGAAGGAATGTGGCTAGAAGCCTTTCTGATCCTTTTACACAGAAACACACAGAACGAGGGGGAGAGGGGGGGGTCAAATCATCTCTCTCAATATTAAACTCACATAGACTCTTAAACATAAGTAGCGAAACTTATGTTATAACCCGTCTGTAACATTATCACATTCACTACAGGTAGAACAAAATGCATTTAAACTCTTCATAAAATGAAATTTCTCATCACAACACAAAGAACTCAACATATACACACCACTGCAGCTCCACTATCTCAGTGGTCAGCTCAACATCCCCCACATTCAAACAAATCTCATTGCACTGAGACTTCTACAATCCACAACCCAATACTTTTTTTTTCTTTGTGAGACTTGGATAGAGTTTGGCAGGCTTCAGGACGTAAGGGGGAGGGTGGCTTGGAGAACGGCATGAGAGAGTGTGTGGGTCTATCTATTTCTGACTCACACTCATGTAATTTCTGAGAAAACTTATTATTAGGATGTATTACCATTTTCTTCTGTTTCTTATTATCTCTCTTATACCAATATGGGGTGTAATCAAGCCAGTTTTCTCCTCCCTTTCTCATATATTTCTTATCCCATTCTGGATCACCTTGGTACCATGGAAAAGCCCGTCTATCACCCAAACAAAGACCTTTGATCATGTCCATATGAAAAGTGTAATTGTCACCCTCCTGGGGAAAGGGATCAACACTGCCCATTATTTCTGTCCACCCTGCTAAATTGTTCACCCATGGGTCAATTAGATAGTGATCCGTTTCACATACAAGGGCTACAATGTCCTTACATGTCTCCCCAACTTCCGGTAATGGTATACCTCTTTTATTGTTGCCACAACTCATTATAACAGTGGAGAGAAACCACCTTACCTTGTAGTTCCTTTTTCTTCCACACAACAAATTATGTTATATCTCTATGCGAGAGAAAGAAAAAGCAAAGACAATTTAGGACTTTAACTGATCCACCCAGACTAGTATTTAATTTCTTCCCAAAATAAATTTATTAGTGGTCTTCCCTAAGACCTCTGTGTTTACCTGAAACATTAGTGCTTAGCTGAAGCACTCTCACGTGATCAGCAAATTTCTTTCCAAAAGAAATGTATCTGTGGCCTTCCCTAAAGACCTCTTATGCTTGCCGAAAGCATTGTCACCTGATCAGTGAATACTTGACGCGGGGTTAAAATTGCAACTCAAAGGACTAAAGTTTAATCAGCGTCTATGGCAAGGAAACATTCAGTCAAGAATGACAAAAATGTTCTTACTGTAAGATGAATACTTTATCCGGGACGAGCCCCCAGCTGAAAGGGTTTTGAACTTCTCTTGATCCCCCGTCAATCTGTGATGGAACAGTTAAATCCCATGGGACCCCAGAGACACCCCCGGCCCCCCCCCCCCCCGAGATATAAGAAAGTACACACACACACACACACAGTTATCTCTCAGGGAAAAGCTATTCATCATTTCCTGGGTTCCTCTTTTACAGCTAGAAAAAAGTAGGAGTTACAAACATTGGAAAGGTGGACTCTTACAACGGTTTCACTTTCCATACGTAATATCAGGGAAAAGAAACTCTACAGTATAAACGCAACTAGCTTCAAGCATCTTAAAGGGGTCTTAGCATACATATATGTGTAATAGAAAGCATACATAATTATACAAAATAGAGACACTTAGGTTATACATATTCCTACAGCAGGGTTTCCATGTGATATCACCAAATGGCCACACCCCATAGCTATATAAGAACTAGCAGACACTGTCGCTGACATAACCGCGGGATCCAGCGTCGGAGCAACATCGTTTTGTTTTTTTGTTTTTTTGAGAGGGTTGGCAGTGGTGGAGGAGGAAGAAGAAGAAATTGGTGAAGATAGAAGACATCACTTGAGGGAGAAGACAGCAGGGGGAGATGACCAGAGGAAAAAGACAGTGGGGGAGTAGACCAGAGAAAGAAGACAGCACCGGAGGAAGGAGACACCTTGGAGTTACAATGGGGGACATTCTTCTATTAATAAAGGACTTGTCAAAAACTGTCTCTTTGTTTTTTGTAACACTACACTTCTTTTTATGGGGTGAATGGGTAGGGGTACAATATACCCCATACTCATTTACATAGGGGGGACAGAGCCCCCCTGCTTCAAAGCACCCACCCCCCCATGTTGAGGACATGGTATGGTCCAGGAGGGGGGCGCTTGCTCGTCCCCCCTTTCCCGGCCTGCCGGGCTGCGTGCTCGGATAAGGGTCTGGTATGGATTTTGGGGGGGCCCCATGCCATTTTTAATTTTTTTGTCATGGGGTTCCCCCTCAAGACCCTCAGAGCACAAGTCGCATGCCACAAGTTGGATCAGTTAAGATGATGATCCAACTTGGATGCAACTTACATTTAAATCAATGGGCTGAAATCATGCCCAAGTCGGATCAAAGTAGTGCAGGGAGCATTTTCAAAGTCAGACCGACACTAGTCAGACCAGTTAAGCCGGCTCTCATAGGGAACCACTGATTTGCGACTTGTGCTTTGGAAGTCTGAGCGCATGTCGGACCAGTGTGAACCACCCTTCTGGTATACTTAAATACCACACTCTTCATGTTCCTGAACATTTTAGCATCTTAGGATCTCCTGATGTGGTTTGGCCACTCTATCGTGTATTCTATTGATTCTCATGAAATGGTGAATTTTATTGATAACTCCACTGTAAGCTCACTATACCACCTTAAGCTTGCTGTTAAGAAAGACATTTATTCTTCGTATTAAAAAAAAAAAGAAAAAACATTTTTTCTGTGATCCTGGAGAATATTCTTCTGCAGTAATTGGTTTCAGTTTTAGCACACATTTGATTTTGATTAAAAAAAGAAAAAAGTAATAAGTAGGGGTGTTGGTCCAGAAATATATGCAACCGTCCTTGGAGATTTTCTTCCACTTATTAAAGCAAATTGAGTTCTACTTTGCTATGCTTTGTAAAGGTTTTTTTTCAATTCTGGAACAATTTTTATATTTATAATTAAGGGCTGAACTCAGTAGATATGTCTTTCCTGACCTAACCAATTAAGCCATGCTATTGCATGCATAAAATGGCATGACATGGTGGACACTATTACAAAATAATATTTTTGCTATAGGCTTTATTTTTAATTTTTTTTATTTTTAGGATCTTTTCTTACATTATGTATATAATTAAAATTTATTGAGCTTCTGCTATAAACCTATGAAATAAGTTTATATGACCATTTCTATAACTTGTGCATGTTAGATTTGTCCCACACAGAATGAGATAATTGCTTTCATTTTTCATGGTCTACCTAAAAGCTTATTTACCTTCTAACATTATATATCATATATTGGATTGCACAAAACATCCACATACTCTTTTTGCCAGACTTTCAAAATCAACTTCATCATCATTTCTACTGAGTACCAGTAAGACTTCAAAAGATGTCAATAATTTAGTTTGTCCTTACATTTTGATAGCAATGAACAGAGAATGGAGCAGCTGAAAGAAAGCCGGAACGATTTTATCATATTTATTAGTGTAGCGCCCCCATAGAGTAGATGCTTTATTTTTGCAGATTTTTGGTAGGAGAGGAAAAATCTAGTCAGTCCTGACTGTAAGTGCAGGCCTGAATGTTTTGATCTGGGCTTGGGAAGTGGCTCAGGGAGGGGCTGGAGATGGAATGAAGGCACACCCCTTGGAGATTCCCCTCCCCTCTGAGCTGGGAAAGCTCTAGAAGGGGGGTGGATGAGGAGGTGTCACTTTCTGATGTATGACAAGGAGCCCTGACCAATCCACTGCCTGAATTAGCAGGGGGCAGGCCTCCTTAAATACAACAATCTGCCAGCAGGTGTGAGGAGAGTTTGGGTGGGAGAGATGAGGATGTAGCTGGAGCTGCGGAGCAGTCCTTGCCCGGGGGGGGGGGGGGGGGGGG
>BLSH010167824.1:812425-823160 GCA_018402905.1 Glandirana rugosa | reverse complement strand
CCCCCCCCCCCCCCCAACCTGAGGCCTGGGGCTTGGGTGCAGCCAGGAGTGGGAGTCAGCTCCTTGGGTAGCACAAGGAAGCAGGAAAGCAGCTGAGATCTACATGGAAAGAGACTCTTTAAAGGATCCACCAGATAGTTGGTGAGTGGCGGCCTCTGGGAGTTGAATGAGAAGGCTGAGACAGTCTGGGAGGAGAGCAAGCAGTCTGTAGAAGTCGGGAGGAACCAACCAAGGGGAAGGAGTGCCATTAGACTGCAGGACAGGCCGGGTGGGTCTGGAAGATGGATGGGCTGGGATTTGTAGTTCATTCAAGGCCCAGCTAGCACCAATGTACTTAGTTACACAAGAGAGTGTCCATGATTTCACGGATGGAAACCTGTGCCTCTTACCCACAACGGGTGGTCCTGAGGCCTTGCTAGCGGCTGCAGCAGGCCTCACCATGTGCTTGCTGAAGAAGAAGTGTTGTCACGGAGGTCTGATAAATTTCCTTTCGGACCAGGAAGAGATCAGTGTAACGGTGAGCAAGTAGTGTGCTGGAGGAGAAGAAGTGTATATACTGGAGATGTATATAGAAGGTCCCATGTTCAATTACTGGGCATCCCACCGTCATCCCTAATCCCTATCCAAGTTCAACCCCTAAATAAAACAACAAAACAAAGTACCAGCCTGTTCAGTGACTCCGGGTGTGTGGAATCATGTGATTGAGGGCAGCGGGCAGGTGGACCACAACTATCAGCCACTCTTGAGGGAGCACATGGCTACATTAGTATGAATGACAAATCAAAAATACACAAACTAGCTACAATAGTGAGGGGAGTACTTAATTCAGATGATTGCAAAATGAGCAAGCAGTGTGGCCATGAAGTGGGAAAAGCAAATAGAATTTGTGGATGCATCACTAGAGGGGTCACCAGCAGGAGGAAGGAGGTTCTGATTCCTTTTTATAGAACTTTGGTGAGACTTCATTTAGAATACTGAGTCCAGTTCTGAAGACCTCACTTACAAAAAGATATTGATAAGATAGAACGAGTTCAGAGATGGGTAACAAAAATGGTGAAAGGTTTGGGGGATAAAACATATCAAGAGAGACTTCAGGAACTTAATATGTACAGTCTGGAGGAAAGAAGGGAGAGGGGAGACATGATTGAAACCTTTAAATACATCAATAGGGTTCAGGAGGGCATTTTTTTCAACATGAAACCAAAATGAAGAACACAGGGACATGACCTCAAACTAACTGGAGGGAAGTTCAAAACTAATCTTAGAAAGTATTATTTTACTGAAAAGGTAGTTGATGCTTGGAATAAACTACCAGAAGAGGTAGTGAGACTGTCAACAGTAAATGGCTTCAAACATGCTTGGGGTAAACATAGATCTCTAGTCAGACAACAAAGTTAACGAAAAAAAAACTTGATGGGCTACTCTGTCCTTTTCTGCCGTCACTTTTCTATGTTTCTATGAAAATGTTGCTGTTGTTTTTGTGCAATGAAAATATGGATTTAAGGTACAGTTACTGACAATGTTACTTGAATGTCACCTAGCATATCAGGTCGATTTCTTCATTTAGATTTCAGCTTCAATAAAGCAGGGAATCTTGGATCAATTGTTTTTATTATTCTAAATGAAGATTAGTGTCCAAAAATCTTCCAACATCTGATATACTAAAAAACATTTTTTTAAAATTTGCGCTAAAGTATAATCAAAGTGTTACTAAACCCACAACAGTAAAATCAGTCTGTATATGCAGTAAAGCATGCTTGTTATACTAACTGTGACCCCTAAGGGCTTAATCCTCTGAACTGTGTAAAAAGGCTGTTTGATCCTATCTTCTCTGATCCTCCCCATCTTCCACAGTCCATAATATATCTGCTGATAGAACAGAGCTTTGGGAGCACTCTGCACATGCTCAGTTTGGTGTGTATTGCTAAAGGTTTTTTTTTCTTGGGAGAGTGCATATAATCAGGACAACGCCAATTAGCACTGTCCAGACAGAGGGTCAGGGGTCCTGCAGCCTCATAGGACAATCAGGAGTGAATGAAAACTCCTCCTATAAGCTTTCAACAGACACTGATAGAAGTCACAAGACTGCTCTAACTGCTAAAGAAAAAAGGTATTCAGCAGTTCATATTTACTAAAATAATTGCACTTCCATGTTCTGTGTACTGTGGGAGACCAGATATAGTGAATGCAGGGTCCATGGTTTAGTAACACTTTAACCTCCCTGGCGGTATGATTATTTCAGATTTTTGGTGCTGAAAGCGGTACGATTATTTTGCATGAAAATTTGGTGTTTTATATTGTAGGCCTGTAATTCTTAGCAATAACTCACTTAAATCTGTCCAAATAAGAGTCTAGTAGACATCCCGGGTATGATAAAGTTTGAAAAATGAAATCATAAATTATAATATAATAAATAACTATAAATAATTATCAAAAATAATAACGTAATAGTAATAAAATTTATTCAATAATGTAATCAAACCAAAAACACTGAAATTTGCTCAGTTGCAGAATTGTCGCTGTCGTCACTTTCAGTTTCTGATGATAAATTTCCCCAAAAATCAGTATCACTCAATTCTGCAAATGATTCTTATTTACTATCAGTGTTTTCTAGCTGATCAGAAACCACTTTTGACGCAAAGGGACACTTTTTGGTTGCTATGGACATTCTCATGTTTCCAGGCAGAAAGAATGACATATATAATATAAATGTGCATGCAGGGCACTGGGCAACCTACTAGGGACAAAGGGGATGTGAAATGTTTTCATACAGTAATGTAATCTATAAGATTACAGTGTACTGTATGTGCTGTGTGTGTTTCACTTTTTGAATTTCCCGCCGGTCTCCGTCCCCGTGCGACGCAACGCTCGCAGGGAACGGAGCCCGGCACACAGGAATCATCTGGCGGAGGGCACAGCCCGCAGACACTGCGGGGGACATCGCTGGATCCAGGGGACAAGGTAAGTAGCGCTGCCTGGATCCAGCAATGCAATCCCGAGTGTGGCTCGAGGTTACCGTTCTTGGTATTGAAATTTCACCCCGAGCCACACTCGGGAACACCGCCAGGGAGGTTAAGCCAACAAGTGCCACATCCATATATCATACGAATACATAGGATGATCTAAAACATATATACAAAATATTGTGCGCTTCCTGATAAGAATCTTTTTTTTATACTCTTTATTGCATATCAAAAACATACATAGTAATAAAGATTACATTTACAATTTCATACATTAATCATTCTGTTAATCTATTTATTTATTTCAGGTATTTATATAGCGCTGTCAATTTACGCAGCGCTTTACATATATATATATTATACATTCACATCAGTTCCTACCCTCAAGGAGCTTACAATCTAAGGTCCCTAACTCACATTCATACATATACTAGCATCTAATCTACATCTAGTCCCTTCCATACTACACCATTTCTGATATTTCTGTAGGTTTCCCCTACTTTCATACATAACTTTTTCATACGCTATGATGTGGTTAATTGCATTCATCCATTCTTTGATAGATAGAGTTATAACTTACATCCATCTCTTTCGAGCCTAAAAAGTGTTTTTCGCAAAAAGATCTTTACATGTCTTGACCATTCTTCATCAGTCAACACCCCCAACAAACATACTTTAGAGGTACAAGGCACCAGTCTTGTAGCCTCCTTGACGGTATTCCCGAGTGTGGCTCGGGGTGAGTTTTCACTGCAAATAGCGGTAACCCCAAGCCACACTCGGGATTGCATCGCTGGATCCAAGGCTGGGTTACTTACCTTGTCCCCTGGATCCAGCGATATCCTCGCCGTGTCTGCGGGCTGTGTCCTCTGCCCGATGCCTCTGTGTGCCGGGCTCCGTTCCCTGCGAGCGTCGCATCGCATGGGGGCGGAGCCTGGCGGGAAATTCAAAAAGTGAAACACACAGTAAATATACAGTACACTGTAATCTGTAAGATTACATTACTGTATCAAATCATTTCACATCCCTTTTGTCCCTAGTGCTTTGTCCAGTGCCCTGCATGCACTTTTATATTATATATGCCATTCTTTCTGCCTGGAAACTTGAGAACGTCCATGGCATAAAAAAGCGACCCTTTACATCAAAAGTGGTGTTTGATCAGCTAGAAAACAGCAATAGTAAATAAGAGTCATTTGCAGAATTGAGTGATACTAATTCTTGGGGAAATTTATCATCAGACACTGAAAGTGAAGACAGTGACAATTCTGCAACTGAGCACATTTCAGTGTTTTTGAATACATTTTATTATTATTATTTTTGATAATTATTTAAAGTTATTTATTATATATATATATATATATATTTTTTTTTTTTATATATATTTTTTTTCATATATATTATAATTTATGATATCATTATGTCAAACTTTATCATACCCAGGATGTCTACTAGACTCTTGGCTTAAGTGAGTTATTCCTAAAAATTACAGGCCTACAATATAAAATGCCAAATTTCTATGCAAAAAAAAATGTACCACTTTGAGACGCAAAAATCTGACATAATCATACCGCCAGGGAGGTTAATCATTTCATTTAATTTTTTTATTACTTCACTCCAATATCCCATTACCTCCCTACATGACCAAATCAAATAGCAGAAATCGGCTTCATCTTGATGACATCGCAAACATTCTGATGTTGACCTTCTACTCATGTTATATAGTCTAATAGGGCTAAGATATATCTGATGCATTATATACAGTTGTGTCATCTTATTATCTATTGGTAATACCAACAAATACGAGGAGCATATCTCCTCCCATTTCTTATCTGTCATTTCTGGGATCAAAACCTGACATTTCAATGGTTCTCTACCTATTTTAGCTTGCAGTAGAAATGAGTACAATATTGATATCAGTCCCTTCGGCCCCTGTGACTTCAGAATTCCTATAAGGGGGTATTTTGATATTTTACGACTCCGCTTGCCAAATTGCGCCTGCAAGGCATGTCTTAGTTTTAGATATTTATAAAAGTGTTTATGTGTATATCATGTTGTTTATTCAGGTATTCAAATGTTCACATATTTCCATGTTCAGACAACTGCTCTAATACGATCACACCTTTCTGTTTCCAGAAGTTTCCATCTGGATTTCCTCTCAGCTATTCAAATACTGGATTATTCCAGATGGGAACTTCCTGTGGAACATCCCTAAATCCTACTATTCTCTTAGCTTCTTTCCACACTGCTTGTGCCATTGTAAACATGGGGATCTTAATTTTAGGTAACCTCGCTGTTTGTGCCTCCAATCCTACCACTAAATCCTCTACCTGGAGTATTTCCAATAGGTATTTTTCCATGTCTGTAGCTGTTTTAACTTCCCTGCCAGGTAATATAAATATATATCTGGAAGTGCCATCCCTTCTTCAGTTTTCGATCGTGGTAATGTTGTTATTTTAAGTTTAGGTTTACCCATATAAATTTTAAAAATTGCGAGTTTAACTTTTTAAATATAGATTTTGGTATAACTACTGAAGAATGTGAGAATACATATAAACATTTGGGTAACACTACTGTCTTAACTAAATATATTCTTCCTGCCACTGAAAGTGGTAGCTTCGACCATATTCTCAACTTGCATTTACTTTGTTCCTATATGGGATTTACATTCATTGCCAGTGCTTCCTCGGGATCCAACGTAATTTGAATACCCAAATATTTAAATTAATCCACTATCTTTAACAAGGGAAATTGCTCCACATTCCTCTGTATATCATGTCTAAGTGGCATTAAAACAGATTTCTGCCAACTGATTTTTAATCCTGAATATTTCCCAAAAGTATTTATTAGTTTCATTGCTTCCGTTAAGGAGTTTTATGGGTCTCCCATATACAGTATTATATAATCCGCATATAGACCAATGACCTCCTTCCTATTTCCCATTACTATTCCTTTATATTCCTTTGATTTCCTAAACCTCAAAGCAAGCGTCTCTATTGATATAGCAAAAAGATGGGGCGATAGAGGACATATCTGTCTTGTATCTCTCTCTAATCTTATTGTGAATTACATTAATCCATTCACCATTCAGAGTTAAATGAGATTGACTATAGATTCTGACTATCCATTTTCTAAATCTTTCTCCGAAACCAAATAATTTCTGTAAATACAACCATTCAATAGAGTCAAATGCTCTGGCCGTATCCAAGGATGCCAGGGCACTCAACTCTGGTATGTATTCCTTCATTTGAGCCATCAGTTGTGCTCCTGATAAGAATCTTTGTTACCCAATACAGTGCAAATTATTGTAAATAAATACAAAAAATACATGAAAAACATTAATTCATGTGAATATATAAATAGATAAATGAAAGATGTTAGTCCATGTAACTATATACAAAAAAGTGATAAATCACAAATGTGTCCTGGAAAAAGTAGTCCATTCTTCCCATCATGTGATTATGCGCTCCAATTCCACCAACGGCATGAAGGTTACTGAATTTTCAACATAAACGTGTGCCCTCTACCACACTTAAGCCTTTTACTGGAAAAATGGAATCCCCAATTACAGAGATTAAACCAGCATACATAACTGACACTTTCAGGTGTCCTGCGGTTCACTGGATCAGGTCTATTGGATCCCAGCTACAAGTATCAAATGGCTCTGAATATAATAACTCCAGACCACATTACATTATTTAGCCGCCATGGAAAAAGAGAAACAAAGGACGCACATAACATGAGTACTGCTAAGTGTGTATTTATTAAAAATGTAGACCATTCTTTTTTTCCTAAAAATGCAAACTTTGTATTTTCTTTCTGGAAAACATTTAATAAACATACAATTTAAAAAAAATGTAGAAGGGTATTCACATTTGTAAAATCAAACACATGCGATGGCAGGCAAACACCTCGCCATCAGCTGGCATCTGCAGGCGCAATGACATCACAGGTTCTCGGCCCCATCATATACTAACCAACTACTGTAAGTAATTCCTGAAATAGATGCATTAGATTTACAATATAGCCATATCAATATTTTCTTTGCCTTATTTAACCACTTGCTTCCTGGGCCAATTCTGACACTTCGCTCCTACATCCACAAAAATCATCATTTTTTTGCTACAAAATTACTCAGAACCCCCAAACATTACCTATGTTTTTTTTTAGCAAAGACCCTAGGGAATAAAATGGTGATTATTGCAACTTTATATCTTGCGCTGTATTTGCGTAGTAATTTTTCAAATGCGTTTTTTTAAAAAAAAAACTGTTTCATGTATTAAAAAATAAGAAAACAGTAAAGTTAGCCCAATTTTTTTGCATAATGTGAAAGTAAATAGATACCAAACATGGCACACTTTGAAATTGCGCACACTCATGGAACGGAGCCAAACTTCTGTACTTAAAAATCCTCATAGGCGACGCTTTAAAAATTCTTACAGGTTACATGTTTAGAGTTACAGAGGAGGTCTAGTGCTAGAATTATTTCTCTCACTCTAACGTTCACGGCGATACCTCACATGTGTGGTTTGAACGCCGTTTACATATGCAGGCGCGACTTATGTATGCTTTCACTTCTGTGTGCGAGCTTGCTGTGACTGGGGCGCTTTACATTTTTTTTATTATTGTTTATTTTAACTTTATTTTTTTACTTTTACACTGTCTCTTTAAAAAAAATATTTTGATCACTTTTATTCCTATTAGAAGAAATGTAAACATCCCTTGTAATAGGAATAGTGCATGACAGGTACTCTTTTTGGTGAGATATGGGGTCAATAAGACCCCACATCTCTCCTCTAGGCTGGAAAGACCAAGATCAGAAAAAATAACGATTGATAGATCTGGCTGGCTGGAAGTGACATCATACGTTGCGCCCGGACCATCTGGTCACCAGTCAGCTCTATGGTCAACTTCCACCGGCGATGGATCCGTTCTCCGGGCTGCCGATCGCACGGGCGGCCCGGGAGAAGCACCAGAGGATGGGGGAGTCCCCTGCTGCCTGCAAGATTGATCCAGCAGCTGAACTGCCGCTATGATCGTTCTTATGGTGCAGGGAATCGCTGGCAGAAAACAATGATATCCAGCCTGTAGCTGCTGGCACCATTCAGATATCACCGCTCAAAGTCTGCGACATCATATGACGTGACACGGACGGGAAGTGGTTAATATCCCTAAGCACTTTGCCAAAAACAAGTTCTTGTCTACAGTGTGTCCTTTACTTCACTTTTTTTCAGGGTTTGTTGTCTTCTACGAAACAATATAGTAATCTTTACAAGAATCACATTCTAGCAAATTGCTTTTAATTATTTTAACTCTACTGATACACTTTAAATGAGTCCCATCAACTTGTCTGAATAGGTTATTCATAATTGGAAGGGCTAGAAAGTGTCTTTGTTAAAGAATATTTTTTCTCTGATTGTTTGGAAGAATGTTTGAGGAAAGCTCGTTATTTCTGTGCCTCCTTTTAATTGTTTTATTAATTAGAACATGCTGTTTGTTGTTTTTTCTGACTTGTTTCAAATTAATTGAGGTATTCTGAAGTAAAGTGGCAGAAGCGGTTTTATGCCTCTGGTTAATCATGATGATATCAATGTTTATTCTACTGTGGGTTAGTGCCTCCATAAATGTTACCACACAGATCTTTACCATGATTCTACATCAGAGATAACATTGCCTCCCGTTTTTGAGATGCTTATATGGTTGTTGGTTGATGAAAAGGGTGTTGGTTGATGAAAGGGTCTCCTATGTGAAAAAACTAAGGCAAAGACTTTTGGAGGATGGCCTGGTGTCAAGAAGGACAGTAAAGAAATCACCTCTCTCCAGGGAAAACTTCAGGGACAGATATTCTGCAAAAGGTACAAGGATTGGACTGCTGAGGACTGGGGTAAAGTAATTTTCTCTGATGAATCCTCTTTCCGATTGTTTGGGGCATCTGGAAAAAACCTTGTCTGAAGAAGAAAAGGTGAGCGCTACCATCAGTCCTGTGTCATGCCAATAGTAAAGCATCCTGAGACCATTCATGTGTGGGGTTGCTTCTCAGCCAAGTGAGGGCTCACTCACAATTGTGCCTAAGAACACAGCAATGAATAAAGAATGATACAAAAATATCCTCAGAGTGCAACTTCTTTCAACCATCCAAGTACAGTTTGGTGATGAAACAATACCTTTTCCAGCATGATGGAGCACCTTACCATAAGGCAAAGTGATACCTAAGTGGCTTGGAGAACAAAACATCGATATTTTGGGTCCATGGCCAGGAAACTCCCCAGACCTTAATCCCATTGAGAACATGTGGTCAATCCTCAAGAGGGGGTGAATAAAAACTCCAAGCATTAGTTATCCATGAATGGGCTGCTAGCAGTCATTATGTGGCCCAGACCGGTGTCAGTGATTGGAAGCCCCTGGGAGCTGGATGAGAAGGCTGGAGCAGATTGGGAGAAGACAGTGGACAGTTTGTAGAGGTCAGAGGAGCCAGTTAGGGGAAGGAGTGTCACTGGACAGTAAGGTAGGCCTGGAAGATGGATGGGCTGGGAGTAGTAGTTCATCCCGTGCGCAGCTAGTACCAACGTACTTAGCTACACAAATGAGGGCCTGTGGCTTCACAACTGGGAGCCCATGGCCCTTGCCCACAATGGGTGATTCGGAGGTCCTGCCGACAGTAGAGCAGGCCTCACCATGTGCTAGCTGTCATGGAAGAGGAAGTGTCATGGTGGCTTGATAAAAACAGGAAGAAAATAAGTGGTGTGCAGGAGAGAAGTGAAGGAGTATAATGGTCAGCAAGTATCAGTGCTGGAGGAAGAAGGAGTGTATATACAGAGGTGTATATAGAATGGTCCTATATCCTAATCTACTGGGCATCCCACAGTCATCCCTACCCTATCCAAGTTTAATCCCTCAATAAAACAACAAAAACAAAATACCGGCCTGTTCAGTAACTATGGATGAACGGAAAAGTGTGTGATTGAGGGCAGAGAGACAGGTGAACTACCAGCCACCCCTAAGGGGGCCATTGGCTGCACTCAAAACTTTTGGCCATGGCTGTACATCACTATGGACCAGAGCAATTTTTACATTTCTGCTACGGGCCTGTTTATTTGTCACTACTAGAGTTGAGCGAACCCGGACTGTAAAGTTCGGGTCCGTACCGAACTTTGGGGTGTCCGGGACCCGGACCCGAACCCATACATTTCGAAAAAAGTCTGGGTTCGAGTTCGGGGTTCTGGTATTTGATTCCACGTGTTGAATAGCTGCCAGGGGCAGCCAATCAACAAGTGTTTCACTGGTTTGCCCTTATAAGCCATCACAGCCATGCCTACTAATGGCATGGCTGTGATTGGCCAGTGCATAGAGAGCCATATTATTGTTCTAAAATCATCTCCAAGTTCTATAGGGAATTTTAGAACAATAATATGGCTCTCTATGCGGCTGGAAGAAACTTTCCCTATAGAACTTGGAGATGATTTTAGAACAATAATATGGCTCTCTATGCGGCTGGATGAAACTTTCCCTTTAGAACTTGGAGATGATTTTAGAACAATAATATGGCTCTCTATGCGGCTGGATGAAACTCCCTATAGAACTTGGAGATGATTTTAAATAATCATTTCTTGCACAAAAAAAAAAAAACAGTGTTGGCTACCTCCTCCTCCTCCACCACCACTTTCACCGCCTCCTCAACCTCCAACTCCACATCCACCTCCATTTTTGATTTTTTTATGTGATTTTAGCTTCGGTATAATAACAAGATTTTAGTAGAGGTTCAAGATATCCCTTTCAAA
>BLSH010167824.1:794192-806490 GCA_018402905.1 Glandirana rugosa | reverse complement strand
CCCCCGTGCATAGCCACCCATGTATCCCCCCTGTGCGTAACCACCCATATATCCCCGCCTGTGCATAACCACCCATGTATCCCCCCTGTGCATAACCACCCCTGTATCCCCCCCCCCCCTTATTATTACTATGTTAGGATTATTATCTTAATTTATTAGCAGGTGAATGCGGCCCTCCATGCATTCACATACATTGAATCCGGCCCTTAAGTGAAAAAAGGTTGCTGACCCCTGACTTAGACTTTCACAGTGGTGCTTATTTTATATAATACATATTTTATGTTCGCAGCACCTTTTTTATTGTTATATTGTATTACATATTTTGGGTGTAGTGAATGAAGGTTGCAGCGATATTGCACATTGTATTAATATTATTTTAGGGGTATTGTATGTCAGCAGTGCTGAGCTGGGTGATTATATTTATGTTCCCTGTTATAATCTAAGTCCATTCCCTTGATTTACTGAAGGTAAATAGGCCCTTCACTTTGGAAATTCCACAGTACAAGGGAATTTTGCCAGAGTTTAGTGAATGTAGTAAAATTTAAATTTGCAAAGAATGCGCAATCACTTTCAAGGTAAATAAAAAAAATAGAATTTTGCTTGCACATGATTAGATGAGGGATGTCAGCAGAGGAAGTTCTCTTGCAATGCACCACTTCCCTTGCAAACTGAACCGTCTATTTGCCTTTAATAAATAACCTACCATTCAACAATTAACCAATGTAATTTTAGAGAAGTAAGTCAAATAAATGTCCACCAATATACAGTATAAAGCACCAAATCAGAAGGATGTCTAACTATTAGCATAACAAATCCCATTTTTAACCTGAGTGTGTAATTCTATAATTAAATTGAACCGTGTTATCATGTTAACACTGCAATGGATCAATACTTCTTTATGGGTGTGTTAAAATGATCAAAGTTACTGGCTATAGTTTTTATTGGTTAATTGGGTATCTGGAGCATGTGCCCTAGCAAGAGACTTGCATCTGCAATATCCAAACATTGGCATTACAATGGCTTATTAGCACTGTTTACTATAGGAATATTATCTTTACTGACCTTTAGAACTATACAGGGAAGTAACCTGCTTCTCTCCTAGCTGAGCCTGATGCAAAGACTTGAATCCTTGTGCAGCTCATTCATGTGACCTACGTTATAACTTTTAGGACACATCTTTCCAAAAGGGCGGTCTATCCACATGGCAGGCTCTCCAACAGGGCAGCACTCATGTGGGATATTAGTATAGTGGCTTCAGAATTACAAGTTCAACCTCATCCATTTTGATCATGGTACCATTTATGTTGATAACCATCAGTGCCCTAGGTCTTTCATGGCAAAGGACACTTTTGTCAGGTTGATTAAGGGACCTTGTGCCTCAAAAATTGGATATGATTTCTACTTCAGTTAGCCTTTAAATGTTTTGTTCTCAATTACTTTGTTTCTTATCCCTCAAAAGCATTACTTTTATTTAATTTTGAAAAACAAAACAATCAGACTCAGCAAGAACAATAAGGATATCTATTGTGTGCATTTATCTCATAGAATAATTATTGTTAAATTATTACCATTGTTGATTATATATCTTGATATATATATATATATATATATATATATATATATATATATATATATGCAGTATCTCACAAAAGTGAGTACACCCCTCACATTTTTGTAAATAGTTTATTCTATCTTTTCATGTGACAACACTGAAGAAATTACACTTTGCTAGGAAGGGGATCATGCTCTGCTTCAGTATGTCACAGTACATGTTGGCATTCATGGTTCCCTCAATGAACTGTAGCTCCCCAGTGCCGGGAGCACTCATGCAGCCCCAGACTATGACACTCCCACCACCATGCTTGACTGTAGGCAAGACACACTTGTCTTTGTTCTCAACTGGTTTCCGCCATACACGCTTGACACCATCTGAAACCAAATAAGTTTATCTTGGTCTCATCAGACCACAGGACATGGTTCCAGTAATCCATGTCCTTAATCTACTTGTCTTCAGCAAACTGTTTGCTGGCTTTCTTGTGCATCATCTTTAGAAGAGGCTTCCTTCTGGGACGACAGCCAGGAAAACCAATTTGATGCAGTGTGCGGCGCATGGTCTGAGCACTGACAGGCAGAGCACTCATACATTTACTTCCCAAAGACAACCTCTAGATATGACGCTGAGCATGTGCACTCAACTTCTTAGTTCGACCATGGCGAGGCTTGTTCTGAGTGGAACCTGTCCTGTTAAACCTCTATATGGTCTTAGCCACCATGCTGCAACTCAGTTTCAGGGTCTTAACCATCTTCTTATAGCCTAGGCCATCTTTATGTAAAGCAACAATTTTTTTCAGATCCTCAGAGAGTTCTTTGCCATTAGGTGCCATGTTGAACTTGATGAACGTGAGAGTGATAACACCAAATTTAACACACCTGCTCCCCATTCACACCTGAGATCTTGTAACACTAGCTAGTCACATGACACCAGGGAGGGAAAATGGCTAATTGGGTCCAATTTGGACATTTTCACTTAGGGGTGTACTCACTTTTGTTGCCAGCGGTTTAGACATAAATGGCTGTGTGTTGAGTTATTTTGAGGGGACAGCAAATTTACACTGTTATACAAGCTGTACAGTCACTACTTTACATTGTAGCAAAGTGTCATTTCTTCAGTGTTGTCACATGAAAAGATATAATAAAATATTTATAAAAATGTGAGGGGTGTACTCACGTTTGTGAGACATTGTATATATACACGTATATATATATATATATATATATATACATACATGCACACAGTATACAGTATATGTAGTTGCTTTAGCTGTGCTGTGATTTTCTTAGAGAAAACAGAACAGTATTTTTTTTTATGGTTTTTGCTTTAACAGCTCTCCTGAGAATCGAAGCTTGAACTTTTCCAAGGTCTTTCAGTTTTTCTTTGCTGTGAAAACTAGTGTGGTGTTTGAATGGAAAACAAGACAAGCACTGATATGATAATTGTGTCCATAATATTGTGTGAAGCCTTTGGATAAAAGAGCCTCATTTCATTAAAATTGTCCTTGTCTTTATCTGCCTGTATTTATATAACTGTGTCATTTCCCATTAGCCTGCTGCTATGATTGACGAGGAGCCTGAACCCCCCAAACCAGAAGAAGGCAAGCAGGAAGGAGGTAAGAATTTGCCCTACTGTATTTGAATGTGGCAACTAATCAGCTTCAAGTATGTAAGCGTTTACTACTCTTTTGTCCTCTGTGTGGTATATTCTTTTATGAACATTTTATTATGTACAGTTCACCTTACAACCTGTGAACAAATATATGTCAAACACACAGATTAACCAGTAATGGCTGCTTTCCCTAATACTGTCTCTGACATGAAGGTCAGACTTATGATTCTGCCGAAGGTCAGTTTAGCCTTTTATCCTTTCCATGCCGTTAACGAGCACCAATTATAAATGAGTAATAATAATTGCAAATCCTGTGTTTTAATTGTTTCTGAAAAGAGCTTTGAGGTCTCGCAATGAAATGTGCTACACAAGGGCTGTCATTTTCACCACTGTTGTCTTGTTTAATCCCAGATTCTCCTGATGGTGACAAGAAAGGTGACAAAAACCCACAGGATGCAAAGGTAATTGCTGATCTGCAAATGTTTTTGTTCTACAGAAGTGGCAGGCAAGAAAGTTGATTTGGGGGGTGTCACACGTTTATCTTTCTAATTTTACTTTGCAGTTATATTAATAAGAACAATTCTAGTTTTAATGTTATTACTAATTAATTGGCTGTTGATATAAAAACTTTTTTTGATATGCCATAAAACTATACATTAAACATGAAACCATGAGCACTGGAGATCTCCACTGGCATTAGATGTCTCTGAAACACCATGCGGTACTAGTGACTAGTATACCAGCTGCAGTCCTCTGTAATATGTACATTGCTAGAGGTGGAAGAAAAGACATTAAAGGAACTGCTAGAAAATTATATTCCAGCAAGAAATGGGCACCACTGGGAGCAATGCATCAAGTACTGACTTACCATAACTGGGTATGTATAAGTATACTAGCATTAAATAGATTTTAATAGTTTTGTATTTAATTTAAACATTGTAGAAATATTATAGTGGGCGGCACAGTGGCATATTGGATAGCACTTTCGCCTGGCAGCAAAAGGGTCGCTGATTTGAATCCCAATCACAACACTACCTGCCTGGAGTTTTCATGTTCTCCCTGTGCCTGTGTGGGTTTCCTTCAGGTACTTTGGTTTCCTCCCACACTCCAAAAACATGCTGGTAGGTTAATTGGCTCCTGTCTAAATTGTCCCTAGCATATGTATGAATGTGAGATAGGGACCTTAGATTGCAAGCTTCCTGAGGGTAGGGACTGATGTGAATGTACAATGTATATGTAAAGCCCTGTGTAAATTGACAATGCTATATAAGTATCGTGAATAATAATAATAATAACTATAGTGATTTGCGATGAGGAAATAATTGGACCACAAGCAGATATTTTCCTCCCCCAAACATTTACGAAGCCATGCATATTCAGAGTATACCATGACTTGAATCATCAGCCATATGCATTCAGGCAACAGGGAATTTCCTTTTTCGTGATTGCCAAAGGATATCTGGAAAACCACGTAGTTTATAGAGAACTTGACTGGCAGCCAAATATGTGATGCTGGAAGATGTCCAGTTAATATCTATGGGTAACCTAATGGGTTTCTATATATAGATTACATTTTTTAATTTACTGTGGTTCATTAAAATTAAAGTGGATGTAAACCCTCACATACAGTATACTCAGTGAAATGAACAGCCTCAGATGATACACAGAGATGAAACAAATCTCTCTATATAAGTTTTACAATGTATATCTGCTGCCTTCTAGTGTATATATCCTCTAGGTCAGTGGTTTTCAACTCCTGTCCTCTGGACCCACCAACAGGCCAGATTTTAAGTATTACCTTGGGGAGATGCAGACTAGAATACTGCAATCACTGAGCAGCAAATGGTATCACCTGTGATGTATTTCAGTTATCCTGCAAACCTGGCCTGTTAGTGGGTCCCGAGGACAGGAGTTGATAACCACTGCTCTAGAAAGTACTTTTCATGTTAGCAGATTTTCTATTCCTGGTTAAGACTACAGTGAAGCCTGGGCACACAGCCAAGACAACCAAGACAGGTGATTGGAGGAAAGGCAGACACCCCCACTCAGCTCTGTTCCTTGTATCATTCAGAACTGTGCTAATCTATTTATAGCAACCTTCCTAACACAAAACTCTGGCTGCTTTTATCATATGTGGCAGAGAACTTGTCAGGCTGATAACAGAGGAACTGAACAGGAGACAGCTACGGGACACAGTGCTTTTGGAGTGAGATAACAAAACACTGCAGATATATGTGCCCAGCTCAGATTTTTTATGAATCGGGTTTACATCCACTTTAAATGGTAATAACCATGGGTTAATATGTAAAAGTTTCAGTTAAACAGTTTAACCACTTCAATACCAGGCACTTACCCTCCTTCCCGCCCAGACCAATTTTCAGCTTTCAGCCCTGTCGCACTTTGAATGACAATTGCGCGGTCATGCGACATTGTACCCAAACAAAATTTTTAGCATTTTTTCCCCACAAATTGAGCTTTCTTTTGGTAGTATTCGATCACATCTGCGGTTTTTATTTTTTGCTCTACAAATAGAAAAAGACTGAAATTTTTGAAAAAAAAGTTTTTCTTTGTTTCTGTCAGAAAACATTGTAAATAAGTAAGTTTTCTCCTTCACTGATGGGCACTGATGAGGCTACACTAACGGGCACTGATGGGGCAGTACTGATTGGCACTGATAAGGTGGCACTGATTGACAGTGATGATGAGCCACCTATATGCAGCACTGATAGGCGGCACTGATAAGCAGCACTGACAGGCAATGATAGGTGGCACTGATATGCAGCAGTGATGGGCACTGATAAGAGACACTGATGGGCACTCATAGGTGGCACTGGGCATTCATAGGTGGCACTGATGGGCACTCATAGGTGGCACTGGTGGGCACTGATAGGCGGCACTGATAGGTGGCACTGATGGGCACTGATAGGTGACACTGGTGGGCACTGATGGGCACTGATAGGTGGAACTGATGGGCAGCACTGATAGATGACACTGTTAGGCAGCACTGCTATGGGGCACTGGCGGGCATCACAGATGGGCACTGAGTGCCATCCCTATAGGCAATTGTTTGCCATACCTAGTGGTCCTGGGTGGGCTTCCCTGGTGGTCCTGGGTAAGCACCGCTGGAGGTCCTGTGTGGGTTTTCCTGGTGGTCCCTGGTTGAGCTCCCTGTTGGTCCTGGGTGCCGATCCTAGGGGGGCTGCACTCTTAAACAATCAGTACAGACCCCCCCTGTCAGGAGAGCCGCCGATCGGCTCCCATCTACACACGTCTGCAGACGCGAGTAGAGGAAAAGCAGATATACAGCTCTTCCTGTTTACACTGTGATCAGCCCTGATTGGCCACGGCTGATCACATGGTAAAGGGCTTCGGATAGAAGCTCTTTACCATCATCAGAGATGCAATGTGTCAGACTGATACACCACACCACCGATCACCACGCTGCGTGCCCCCTTGTTATCCTGCTGGACATCATATGATGCCCAGTTAGGATAACAGAACCACTTCCCAGCCGCCAGTCTGCATACCACGGTAGGGAAGTGGTTAAATTGGTTGTAAAGGCTGGAGGTTTTCTTTACCTAAAAGTGGAGTTCCCACTCCTGGCGCCGCGGCTCCCGAAGGAAGTTCACCTCTCCCTCCCTTCAATCTTCTGTGACATGTCACGGGTCCCAGAAGATTGCCCGGCCATTCACAACGCGCAGCATGGCTCACGCATGCGGAGTGCACGCCTGGCTGTGAAGCCACCGCCGGGCACCCACACTTGTCACGCCGGCCCCGCGGAGGGGAGGGGAAGAGAAGCGAGGCATCAGGCGGCCGCATCGCTGGAGTGTGGGACAGGTGAGTGTCCGATTATTAAAAGTCAGCACCTAAGCTTTTTGTAGCTGCTAACTTTTAAATGGGTAGAACTCCGCTTTAATGCATTCAATGCATTAAGTTTTATAAACCTTCTATTGTCAGCCCCCCCCCTCGCCTCATTTGACTCCGTGTTAATCGAGTCCAGTGAGAAGTGAGCGGGGGCGAGACACACAGAGCAAAGCTCGGAATTGAGCCTGCATGTGTGCCACAATAGGAAGCAGCTTTCTATGGTAGCGCACAAAGAGGGAGAACCCAGAGTGTCAGTCAGGGACCCCACAACACTGATGTTACATAGTCTTAGTGCTTGCTGATTGACAAACTACACCGATAGCCATACCATCTACATCATTTTATCCCCACTGTAGTTCAGGCAGATCTACATGAGTGTGAAATTTCTGCTCTGAATTAAGGAGCAGTGCAGTAGGATTGTCACCCCATCACAAGAAGCTGCATGACTTCACTGGCAGGATGAAAAGGTATTTGTGAGACTTTTCTGGAGGACCAAATTAAAAATATAAGTGCAGATGCACATACAACTGAGTGCTGCTGCAACTTTTCAAATCTGTTCTTTGCCTTCACCTCCTCAAGAACCTTAGCCCATCTGACACACCAGGTGGAATGTACAGTTTACAGACATACACTATCACAGGAATTTGCTGAAAGTAATACTTTGTACCCAATAGTAGCACTATATCAAAGGAAACAGGCACCAAACCAAGTAGCAAACCTCATATATTGTCACCCAATATGGTTGGTAACTTGCAAGCATTAAATGGATTAACAATGGTAATAACACAATTTAGCATAAAAAGTGATTAACAGTAGGGACTAGAAATAAGATGACATTTGGCATCCAGATCAGCATAAACCATAGCAGGGCCATCTCAAGTGCAGCAGTAGTAAAGTTTAATCTACAGAGTGCTGGAACTATAATGCCATCGTGCATTTATGGCAGCGATTCTAGTCCTAAACTGTCTGGGTATGCACTGTTCAAAAGAAAAGGGGGATAGTAGCGGAGGGGGCAGGGGAACAAAGGTGACTTGCGAATAATTATTATGGGAGGGGCAGTCCTTTGAGTTGTTCTTCTGCTGGCTATTGTTGGTACAATATAAGAATTCCTGTCCATCGTGTCCCCCAGAAACAATTAAACAATTAAAGCGGTTCTACCCCCATCCCGAATGGAATATACAGAAACACAAGGATAACCCCCCTTGGGACTTTAACTGGGGAGACCAACTCACCAAGAAAAGAGTAACATGTATAAAAGGATAATATTTATTGATACATTTAAAACCAAAAAAAAGAAAAAAACACCCAAGGAGGGTGATGATTCACATCAAAGACATGGACAAAATGAAATGAATATAAACATCATATAAACAATAATGAAATACAAAAACACATATGTATGGAGGAATATCCGAAAAAACTTAAAGGAGGGCTTACTGTGCTGGGTGCGTGTTTGGATACCACACGTTTGGACGGAAGGCTTAAGACCCTTTGCCTTCCCTCTCCTACTTTGGTAGGACTAATACTGCACTCTTTCCATCCTGGGTTTCACCTGGCTAGGAACGCTATACTCTTTTTGGACAGTATATGTCTGGTGGCATAGCCGCCATTGGTTTCTTGTTTCTAAATTCCCTAACCTTTCGTGTGGGTCCAATCTGCAATCTGTGTACCCTATTGCAAGCCCAGTTAGATCTTTGCCCTCAGTAATACGGTTCTTTAGCCAATCTTTATATGTGGCTGTAGATCCTTCTAACCACTATACTGCTGATCTTAGTACACTTTTTTTCTCTCCATATTGAGAGTACATTACAAAATACTTGAATCCTGGCTACTGGTTGAAGACTCCTTAATATCCTATATCCTGTAGAATTTGGGAATCTGTTTTTAAGACATTGACCACTTACCCCTGAAGAGGATCTCTGATCAAACATCTTTGAAACGCGTTGGGTTCTTTTCTGCCACCAGCTGGCAGATCTAGTGGTCTTCCTTTAAGTTTTTTCGGATATTCCTCCATACATATGTGTTTTTGTATTTCATTATTGTTTATATGATGTTTATATTCATTTCAATTTGTCCATGTCTTTGATGTGAATCATCACCCTCCTTGGGTGTTTTTCTTTTTTTTTTGGTTTTAAATGTATCAATAAATATTATCCTTTTATACATGTTACTCTTTTCTTGGTGAGTTGGTCTCCCCAGTTAAAGTCCCAAGAAGGGTTATCCTTGTGTTTCTGGCTATTGTTGGTACAGTCTTGGCACAGGTGCATATTAGATGTGGTTCAGATGCAGTAATGGTTTGATATAATGCTGTATAGGGTTGGTATAGGTGTAGTCTAGGTTTGGAATAAGTGTGCAGTATGGGTGCAATATGGTTTGGGTACACTTGTTGTCCTGCTCTCAGTGGCTCAGTCCCTGCTAGCAGTTTCAGCAATGGATGAATAGCCCTCTCACCAGTCCACGGGATGCTGCGGTAACCTCTTGCTGTAGAAGGGGGGCCCCCTTGATCTCTCCCTGAAAATCTGTGGTGTTCAGTGGTGGGAAGCAGAGGGTGAATTGATGCTCCAGTCTCCAGAGGTGCTTTCTCTCTAACTCCCTTGGTCCCAAGAGGAAGAACTTTCCTAGGCAGTTTGAGCCTATTTGTCCCTTTATATGGCTATCATCTTAAACTACAACTCCTAGGATTCCCAGGGCTCTGCATGGAAGTTTATGGGCTTGTTTGGCTTTAGTTCTGCCCCTGCTGGCCAGAGTGGAATGGTGCAACATTACATCAGTATCTCAGTAGAGGGAGAGAAGAATAAAAAGCAATGCCTTCTTCTCCATATTATTGTAGTCCAGTACCTGGAAACACATGCTAAAACCACAGTACGAACTCTATTCTTAATATATTATACTATGAGTAGAGTTGAGCAAACCCAAACTGTAAAGTTTGGGTCCGTACCGAACTTTGGGCTGTCCGTGACCTGGACCCGAACCCGGACATTTGAAAAAAAGCTTGGGTTCGGGTATTTGATCACGCATGTTGAATAGCTGCAGGGCAGCCAATCAACAAGCGTTTCACTGGTTTGCCCTTAGAAGCCATCACAGCCATGCCTACTAATGGCATGGCTGTGATTGGCCAGTGCATCATGTGACCCAGCCTCTTTATAAGCTGGAGTCACTTAGTGCTGCATATCACATGCTCTCTGGGTAGTGTAGGGAGAGGATGACGCCGGTGCTGCGAGGGACAGATTGCAGATATAATAACATCTCATCCTGCATTACAGAACGATCTGATTGTGGACTAGGTAGAGTCTACTGCTTAGAGGGACAGATTATTGTTCTAAAATCATCTTCTAGTTCTATAGGGTCAGGTTCCTGCTGTTGCTGTAAGGGACAGATTATTGTTCTAAAATCATCGCCTACTCCTATAGGGTCAGGTTCCTACTGTTACTGTAAGGGACAGATTATTGTTCTAAAATCATTTTACTTCCTTTTGCAGCCCTCTAGCACTTTCCAGGACTTTTTTACAGTCATTTTTGTGCCGAAAAGTTCGGGTCCCCATTGACTTCAATGGGGTTTGGGGTAAAGTTCGGGTCAAGTTCGGTACCGAACCCGGAATTTTTCCCGAAGTTCGGCCGAACCCACTGAACCCGAACATCCAGGTGTTCACTCAACTCTAACTATGAGTATTTATAGCTATAAAAGCCAAGCCTGAATGATCTATCTGACAGTTTTACAATTTGCCGAAAGGATTTAGCATAATTTTGTGTTGTATGAAATGTAAAATTTGGTGTTGTATGAAATGTAGAGCTGCTACAAATGAACTCCAGCTTTTGATACACTGTACATAGTTTGTTTGGGCCACCTTGGCCCAAACTATCTATGTCCCTCAGTAACATGTGAGGCTGCTGGATGTGCGGTATAAACTGTATGTAGCTGAGCCTACATAGAACATACCACACTGTGTTCCCAGTTCGGGCCGAGACTTCACATCTAATACTTGGAATACAGTAGATTGGCGCTCAGCCATTTAGAAAAAGCAATGTATTCTAGCAATGAATACAAAGCTTTCTCTGGTTGGCTAAGTCAGAGGTTGTGAAATCATCAGCATGCCTCTTTGACTCATCAGATAGACTCTACTGTGTTCTGGGTATGAGATAGGAAGTCTCAGCTTGAACCCAGAATCCAGTGCTATAACATGCTAGTGAGTAATAGAAAAATTCCACATCCAGTGAGGTCTCTGTGGTGGCTGCCTCGTCCCTAAATGTATCTAACAAATGGCAAAATACCCCCTACATGGGACTGTAATAGGCAGCAAACACCACAACATAAATCTAAAAAATTTTAATTTTATTTGGTCTGTTTAAAAGAGAAAAAAGTCACTCATTTGAGGGACAAATGCATAAAAATTGTTTACATGCATACGATAAGCATCACAAGCAATGATCAGAAACTTGTCACAGAGCAGATCATACAGTCCACCACAGATGCTTCTGTGGGAATGGGAATACGTAACTTTCGTGAAAAAGAAAATCCGTTGTCCGAAGACGAAAAAAGGATGGAATTTAGTGCCCATCAGGGGAAGTACCAACGGAGTAAAAGAGTATGTTACTAGATAATTCTAAATATTGCATCTCAACTGCATGTCTCCGTTAGAGGACTGAATCTCATTGCCAAAAATGTTGTTGTGAAAACAGTATATGATGTCACTCGAAATAAACAGTTCCCCAAAGAACTGAATCAAAAGGTGTGCAGTATAGAGCTCAAACATTGGCCCCTAAATATTGATTTTTTGTTCTTTTATTTTATATATCAGGGCTTCATCCTCACAGTCCAGATATATACATATAAACATAAATATGAAACCGGGGGGATCTACCACTGGTCCTCTGGAGGAACAGGAGGATATAAGTGCATCTGTCCAGGACCTGTTGGTCGTGGGCTTACTCCTCCGAGCGATGAACGTTGGGCACCGAATTCCATCCTTTTTTCATCTTCGGACAACAAGACAAATTTTCTCTTTTTTCAGTGAGTAAGCTCCCTGTTTATGTATTTTTAACAAATGTACGTATGTTATTCGTAGTGTTCGTTACTAGTCTTTGAACAGTGTCTCGTCTAGTATGTCAGGTGGTGTCTCCGAAGACACCCTTACCCTTATACATTGAAAGCACTTTTTATCTTAAACAACAGGCTTCTACTTTTTTCCTACCTTAAGCCACGGGTTGCAAGTAGCGAGCCTCCTCATTCGGGTGCTGGTTGTCCAGGACCTGTCTACGTGAATATAGGAGGACA
>BLSH010167824.1:767811-778280 GCA_018402905.1 Glandirana rugosa | reverse complement strand
CTTGTTGGACCAACTTCTCTGTACACATGATACAATGGTTGTACGACAGCTTGTTGTACAACCAAAGTTTTCTAGTCTGCTCATCCAACTTCTCTTGTACGACCGTCGCATGTTGGCTGTTCTAATCGCGCGTACTAACAGTCGGATGATCGTACAACAAGCGGTTGTATGACCGTTTTTATACGACCGTCGCACCGCGTGTACGAGGCTTTAGCCTTTTCATTCTGCCAGGAAAACATAGTTTTGGATTTGCATTTTTAGCCCTTTGTGTAAATGCACTTTACAGGAAGACAGTTACCAGCCATGTTGACTGTACATTTTGACAATTACAGACAAGTATTTATAGAACATTCTTTGAGGGCTGAAAACTGATCAGTTATTAAGCTCAGTCCAAAATAAGCACAAGCCCTTGTGACTTTACCAGCTGTTGCCACTCTAATGCCAGCTTCAGCAAACAAATAGATCTTTATAAGCCAGCTTCTGGATCTATTAGTTGTAAACTCCATTACTCAGGAACTAAGAACTTTTCTAAATCCTAGCTGTTATTGCTTTCTGTGCTATGACCTTTCCAACTTGGTAAACTGGACACTTCCTATGCTAATGGGAGGGGAGAGGTGATAATCTTCATGCCCATAGATTATATTGACAGCTGGGTTTTAATGTCTACGTGGATTCAAAACGAAAAAAATGTTCTGCGTCATATTTTGGCTGTTGATTTGTCCCTTGGGGTCATCTCAACTTTTAATAAACCTTCCTCTCTGGACATAGGATACATTTTTTCCACTGGAAAATATGAATGACGATTTTCTCAGTTACATAAATAAATACCTATTGGGATCCACAGTTACCCAAATAATTGTATATACAGCTTCTTCATATACTTACAAGGGTTATTTGACAAGGTACATAATCTATATAATCTTTAAAGAAACTCTATTATTCTACTGTTGAAAAGAAATAAGATATTAACATACAGTATATACCAGGGGTCAGCAACCTGTAGATCGCCATCTACCAGTAGATCGCGGCCAGGTGACTGGTAGATCTCGGTCTGGTTGCTGACCCGCCATCCAAGAGCATCAAACAGAGTGCAATGCAGAGGGACTACTTGTAAAGTTGGAGCTGTAGTAGGGAGCAAGAGCCGCATAAGCCGATGCCTCCTCTGTAGTGCTGGCTCTTGTCCCATGTGGAGTGATACCAACTGCACTCCACCTCTGATCCCAGCTAGCGGTCTCCAGAGTAGTGCCAGCAGCAGGAAAGAAGAGGATTTCAGGTCACTATGAAGCAATACATTGGGCATAATAGTATAGGGCGTGCTTTCACACTGATGCGCTACGGTTTACCCACACCCCAGGTGCAGTGCAGTGTACCTGCAGCATTCCTGGGTTTGGTGCACCTTCTGAAAGCACACCAAAACTCCTGAATGTAGAGTTTTGGTGCACTTACAGAAAGTGCACCACATCTGCGGGATATAATAGAAGTCTATGGCAAAGCGCAGCTAACCCAGGAAAGTCACAGATGCACTGTTCTGCACCCACAGTGCAGGTGAACTGCAGCACATCAGTGTGAAAGCAGTCTTATAGGGGGTTCAGAATAGTAAGGGTTCTTTTACATTTGCATTTTGGGGGGTGGTAAGACCCCGTAGTTAAGATGTGTTTTTATCACCGCTCGTCCCAACCACACCTCTTTAACCACTTGCCGACCGCCGATCGGCATCTGACGGCGGCAAAGTGGCTCGTTCCCGCAAATCGTCGTCATACGACGGCGGCTGCGGGAACGAGTTTAGTGAGCGCGCGCGTGCCGCCGGAGGCGCGCCCGCGCGCTCACTGTGTCCAGGGGGGGCCAGGGAGCGGGTGCGGCGGCTTCGATTGCCGCCGGCTACCCGCGATGGCCCCCCCAGAGCGAGTGAGCGGAGGTCCGTGTATGTAAACACGGACCTCCGTTCTGTGTGAGGGGGAAGGGCTGTGATCACAGCCTTCCTTTACGTGAAGGCTGTGACCACTTCCCTTCCCCAGCTAGGCAGTCCCCCATACAGTTAGAACACTCCCAGGGAACATAGTTAACCCTTAGCGCGCCCCCTGCAGGTTAATCCCTTCACTGCCAATGGCATTTACACGGTAATCAGTGCATTTTTATAGCACTGATCGCTGTATAAATGCCAATGGTCCCAAAAAAGTGTCAAAATGGTCCGACATGTCCGCAATATCGCAGTACCGCAAAAAAACGCAGATCGCCGCCATTTTTAGTAAAAAATAAAAAAAAACTAAAAACCCCAAAAATGAATTCTCATCATCCGTAAACGCGACCACTTTTGCGCAAACCAATCAATAAACGCCGATTGCGATTTTTTTTATCGCAAATATGAGGAAGAATATAAATCGGCCAAAAACGGTGAAAAAAAATGTTTTTTTATATTTTTTTTTTGGATTTGTATTTTAGGAAAAAGTAAGAAATTTGGGTTTTTTTGCAAAATTGTCGCTCTTCTTTTGTTTATAGCGGCGATCAGAAATCACGCAGCGGTGATCAAATACCACCAAAAGAAAGCTCTATTTGTAGGAAAAAAAGGATGCAAATTTTGTTTGGGTACAACGTCGCACGACCGCGCAATTGTCAGTTAAAGCAACGCAGCGCCGAATCGCAAAAAGGGCTCCGGTCCTAAAGCTGGAAATCCTTCCGGGGCTGAAGTGGTTAAGCTGTAGTGGCCAGGGGTGTACACATGTTGCAGTTGCAGCAGGAGTTATACGCCCTGTCGTGTTTGGTGGGTGTAGCACCTGCTAAGCGTGACCCATTCAAGTGAATGAAGCCGCTTTGCAAATGCCCGGCAACCTTGCGCAGTACAGCAAACAAGGGGTTAAAGCAAGCAGTGTTGTGTTGCTTTCTCACCTCCTGCTTTAATCCCTTGGACCTAGCAGAAGCATGCAGTTGCAGGGCACTGTAGAGTAGCCCCATTTACTTGAATGGGTCCTAGTTGGCAGGCAGCAGCACCCACTTAAAGCAACAGCGGGCTTAATTCCTGCTGTGGCCGGTGTACACCTTTGGCTGCTGCCTCGGCAGCTAAAGGGGGTAGGAATCGGGGGTAGTAAAACAGTGACTCAACCACAGGGTTTTACCGCCCCCCAGCTTTACCTGTAAATGAGCCCTAAGAGTGCCCCTGCCGAATGCAACTAAGGGCTCATTCCCAAGTGCAGCAGATACTGCTGCTCCTCTGAAAAGCGATCAGAGTGCGTTTGACAGGTGGTGAGAAGGCAATATGTTGCTTCCTCACCACCAGTGGGGGCCTGTCCATCAGGGCGCATGAGTGCCGCCCTCTCTCTCCAGCCACCCCCCTCTATGTCATGGATAGCCATGGCCGCCTGTGACCACCCCTCGATTCCATGCAGCCGGCCCCTTTGTGGCGCCAGCTGAATGAATTACCGCAGCGGGAGGGTTTCCATGAAGCATCTCATTAGAGCCGTAGGCCTTTCTAACTGGGAACCGCTCTCAGGAAGCACCAGTATGTTACCGGTTTCCTGATTGGCGGAGAAGACAGGTGATCCTATTGGACGCCTATCTTGGAGGAGAAAGAGGATGTCCCCAGAGCACTGAGAGCACGATCCCCGCTCGCCGGACTCTGCACACTGCCAGCACACACCCCGCTTGCCGGACTCTGCACACTCCTGCCTGCTAATCGATGGGGTGAGTTTGGGACTTTGTCCTGACTTCCGGGGGGGGGGGGGGGGTGTCTCTCAGTGCTGTGAGCCCTGGGGTGCCTGCAATTTAACCTACCTGTGTTATTGGCTACAATTTACCCCACCTGTGTTATTGGCTGCAATTTACCCCACCCGCATTACTGGCTGCAATTTAGCCCACATGTGTTTTTGGCTGCAATTTACCCCACCATTGTTATTGGCTGAAATTTACCCCACCTGTGATACTGGCTTCTATATACCCCACCTGTGATGCTGGGGCTGTATACTGTGTCCTGTGATACTGGCTGCTTTATACCCCACCTGTGATGCTGAGCTGTATACTGTGTCCTGTGATGCTGCAGCTGTATACTGTGTCCTGTGATGCTGAGCGTTATACTGTGTCCTGTGATGTTGGGGCTGTATACTGTGTCCTGTGATGCTGAGCTGTATACTGTGTCCTGTGATGTGATGCTGGGGCTGTATACTGTGTTCTGTGATGCTGAGCTGTATACTGTGCCCTGTGATGCTGAGCTGTATACCGTGTCCTGTGATGCTGAGCTGTATACTGTGTCCTGTGATGCTGAGCTGTGTACTCCTGACACAATATGTGGAATACAGGGGACGCAGTGGGTGGATTCTATAAGGGGTGGGGCTTATGAGAAGGAGGAGGGGTCAAAAGGGAAGGACGGGGCCTGGCGCCCCCCCATACTAAAACTTCACCAGCCGCCACTGCTCACCACCTGATTTAAACCCATGATTGCCGTGTAATGCAATCGATTACAACAATTTAGTACGGCAATTAGAAGTTTAAATCAGGTGTGAGGAGGCAACACTGTGCCCAGCGATCTTTGACTTCTCCCATGTTATTCATGTAGATTTCAACCTTTTTAAGGTTGCCTACCCATGTGTACAGTAGTGCATAGTACAAATATGACTTCCGAATTAAGTTTTAAAAAACTAACTTTGCAATAGCAAAATGTCTACAATAACTACAGCTACTGTATCTGTTTCCCTGGAACTAAACATTTCTTCTGAGCTATAGTAAGACCATTCCATATATTTGGTACAAATCACAATTTAATTATATTCATTTTAGTTGATAATCCGCTCTACAAAGGTTAGGTAGTCATGAGTGGCTATGTCCTTTGAATCTCAACCCTGCAGTGATACTACAGGTCTGTGCAACAATGTGACAAGGATTGGGACTTTGACATTGCCCCTAAGGAGCAATAATAAGCACTTCCCACACTGGAAGTGTTAATTATAAAACATAGAGATTTATAACTTGTACATATATACATATGTATATACAGTAGGTGCATTTTGTAGCAGGGTTTTGCTAGGAGAGGCAAAAGTTAGTCAGGCCTGACTGTATGTGCAGGTCTGAATGTTTTGATCTGGGCTTGGGGAGTGGCTCAGGTAGGACTGGGGCAGCCAAAAAGATGAGGTCACTGGGCCCTCCTACCTTCTACTAGGAGGCACTGGAACATTCCAGAATGAAGGTGGGACAAGAGGTGTCATCATTTGGAGTCTCATGAGAAGCCCTGACCAATCCCCAATCTTGATTGGCAGGGGGCAGACCTTCTTATATACTCTGGGCTGGGTCATTCAAGGAGATGAAGTCAGCTGGAGTTCTGAGATGTAGCAGGAGGCACTGTGGAGGCCTCTCCCCAGGTGGCATAGTAGCCCATTATGTGCCACTTACCTGCAAACAAAGCGTGCACGCGGGAGCCGTCAGTCATGGCACAATCTCAGTGGAGGAACGCCAAGAATTCCTCTGGTCCTGCTGCTTGTAAAAGCCTCCTTTATTGGCTGCTGTTTCTCCCTATGCACATAGAAATATACCAGAAAAGCAGTGTAATCCAATCCTTCTGTGTGTCTCTACACAGCTTGCATTGAGTTCAGTCTGTGAAACAAGGGGTGGGGGATTCCATTGCAGGGGCTGACAGGTACATTTCTCCCTGCTAAAAGAGCTTGTGTATTTACAGAGACCGCTTAGCCACACCCACTACATCTAGAATGCCCAAATTTATTATATACTCCTGGAGTAAAAAATTCTAATATGATATTATTTATGGTATTAACCACTTACGGACCACCTGCCGTCATTATACAGCGGTACTTTGCCGTGGAATACCGTTGTTATGGTAGCAGATAGCTATTTATAGGTATTGTTTTTTTTCAGCGGGCGGTCTGCTTTCAGATAAAAGTAGTCTCTGCGGCGGATTCCCACCCCTTCCGCCACTTTCCGGTCATCTCTGCAACTTACTGGATCCGTTGGTAGCAGTGGAGATCATCGTGTCCGCTCTCCTCACTGCCTGGATGCCAAGTGAGGGCAAGATGGCACAAAAAAAAGGATAGTGTAAAAATAAAAAATAAAAAGTAAAATAAATAATTAAAAAAAAAAAGGCCTGCAATGTTCACACTCACAGTGCTCTGCTCTGGATGGTCGTGTCAGGACTTTCGTCAGGAGGCCTTTAATGCACAGTGCTGCCCTGTTTGAGGAGGCCTGTGATGTTGCACAGTGCTAACTGCTTAGCACGAAGCTCTGTGGAAACCGGAAGTTCTTGAGGGTAAATGTCCCTCCCTCATATTTTTATTTTGTTTTCACTTGTTAACGAAGATGGAATTGATTTTCAACATAGTTTTCGTCAGTGGACGAAAACGTGATGTACTTTTCGTTTCCTTTTCGTCACTCTAAAAGGCTGCTGACAAAAGTTTTTGATGAAAATGTTTTCGTTGATGAAATTAACACTGGTAGACAGAGTAGGAAGTAGCAAGATCGGTTGAGGTTGGGGGTTTCAGAAGATGGGAGAGGCTTTGGAAAAGTCCTGGAAGCATTATAGAAGGAGGTGATGAGGGAGGTAGAGAGCAGGAGGTCTTGGGGGGAGAGCAAGGAGGATGGTTTGGGTGGTATTTTGAGACAGAGTTGGTAATGTAATTTAGAACAGAGTTCTGTAAAATTTTGTATGTTGTTGCTATTATTTTAAGTCTTTTCACTTTTTTGTCGGCAGAGAAGGGTGGTGGTAACTGTACGGTTGTTAAGGTGGATGAGTCTGCAAGCAGTATTTATGAAAGACTGAAGATGGAATAGCAGGTATAAAAGCCGGACAAAAAGCAAAGAGTTGCAATGGTCAAGGAGAGATGTAAAAAAGGTGAAGTGAAGTAGCTTGGTGGTGGCATTGCTTTGGCATGGTCATATTATGGAAATGTTATAAAGATGAAGGAAGCAAATTTGAACAGTGATTGAATTTGGGGTTGAAAGGATAGATAAGAGTCCAGGATTTCACCTAACACCCTAGCATGAGGGGAAGGACTATTAGTGGCAGCACAGGGGATTAGTGTTTATCACTTCCACCTTGCGGCACTGGGGTCCTCAGTTTGAATGGGGTTGATTGGGAAAATAATATGGGTTTAGAAAGGGTAAAAGGTTAGTTTACAATGCCTTTGAAACCCACAAACGTGCACTTGGCTTTGCTCCCTACCCTTGTGCAGTCTGCTCTCTTGCAGTTTAGTGTTCTGCAACAGTGAAATAGAGTAGACTGCACATGCATGGATAAAGAATGAAGCCGAGTGGTCATTCATAAGTTTCCAGGGCTGAGCATTCAACACTCAGTACAACCTGCTATCAGCAGGATGGAGAGGTGAAGACAATATAATGATTAACTGAAAGGTAAACATTATTTTACAAGACAGAACACAGCATGCTAACTCTTCACAACAGTGTAACACATATATGCGACGCCCGGAAGTGGGTTTAAACCTGGGTACTGCATATATACATTCCTGTATTTCTGCTGGAAAGAATGCTCAATAGCGTGCCATGGTTTGATCTAGTTTAGTGACTTTGATTATCAGTGTAAATGTCAGTGGCAGTTAGTGTGAGTGCCAGTTAGTAACAGTGTTCGTATCAGTTTGTAGCAGTGTTCGTGTCAGTTAGTGGCAGTTATTGTCAGCATTATTGTCAGTGTGTTTTAGGTAATAAAAAAAACTTTATATTTAGAGTTAGTGTGAGAGACCATGACACTAGGAAACTCATAGAAACATTAGGGGGCCTGGGGCTAGGAACCCTAGCCTTTGCACAGGCAATGCCTGGGGGAATGAACCCAGCGAAAATAACTGGGACTGGGCATGTAGCTGATTGAATCAACAGCAGGTGAATTACCAGTCATGAACACATGCCTTGTGGGATAACAGGTAACAGCAGAAACCTGCATGTTAAAGAACCACATGTATCAGCATGCCTGCTGGTCTTTGGGAATACAATTGACAGATCAGGAGCTTTGCTGCTGATCTTGGACAGCAGATTTATACAGGGCGAAGTCTAGTATGGATTTAGTTTTATGCCACACATGTTCAAGAGCATGGCTATGTCTTTTGAGACTTCACGTGTCATCTGGTTGCCAGGGTTGTAGTGGTCAAAGTCGAATTCTCTTTGTAGTTGGGGAGCAAGTTTGTCCAGGGAGGATGACAGCAAGCTGTTTTTAGACATTCAGTAAGTGGCCAGTCAAGCCCGGACAAGGGTTTTAGCGGGAGCTAAAAGTGCCCCGCTCCCACATGCACAGTGGCACCATTAGCACGGCTATAATATCGGTAAAGCACCGCTGAAACTAGCAGTGCTTTACCGATATTGCCCCCCCCCCCCCGCCTCAGTGTGAAAATAGCCTGACTCTTCTCTCTGAGAGCCCTCAAGTGAGCTAGCCCTGTATTTTGTTTGTCTTTTCATTTGCTCACTTGGGGAAATTCTCTCAGCTTGGAAGCTAATGTTTAAATCTTCAGTCCTGCAGGACAGGTGGGTGTGGCTTAAAGTTTTATTATATTGTGTTATATTGCCTTTTCTCTTTGGCGTTTTGCCATTTGAAAGCCAATTGTTTTCTTTCACCTGTTTTTCCATTTCATTGACATCAGTATAAGTCAAGCATTTACCTCACCAGTGTGTGTGTGTGTTTATCCTTTTTGTGCTAGGCAAGGAGTTTCCTGGCCAAGATATTTCAGTGGTGGCAGCAGGGAAAGCACTCTGCTTGGGGCTCAGTATTGAACGCGGTACCCAGAATGCTCAGCGGCGCCTGGGGGTTAGCGCTACACATCCATGTGTTTCTTACCATTTCCTAATTGATTAATTGACAGACTCTTCCCCATCCCATATCCCTAAAAATTAATGAGGATCTTAACCCCCCCCCCTTCACAATTTTTTTCACCCCTACTTACCGGGTTGCGGGTTATGCACAGTTCAGATGCTCACCCAACCAGCGGATCCAGTATTGTCCTGCTGAGATTCTGTTTTCTTCTGCCCCCACTTGGGTCCTGCGCCGCCATGTTCTTGTGTGATTTCATTGGGAGGCTGCCGGCTATTCCGGGCTCACCCAGCAGGCCTTCTGATAAAGTGCCTCTTCCTCCTTTTGTGAAAGAAAAACTATGCCTCCTGGGATATGTGATGTGCATATCCCAGGAGGCACAGGGAGTACAATGCATGTCGTTCGCCTTGGCGAGTGAAGTGCATGGGGGTGGGATGCAATCTTTTTAATAAAAAAAAAAAATCCAAAAAAAAAAAGAGTGATATTTGTGTAGCGGAATGGAGGTGGGTGGAGTTGAAGGAAGTTTGCTTTGGGGTGAAGATCTGTTTTAAGTCTATCCCTTGAGGAAGGTATTCTACCAAGGGGGCTCAGGAACTCTGCTATAATATTTTCTAAATACTGTAAGTAGTAATACAGCAGTTTAACAAATGCAGAAACAAGAAATATCTACAAACAGTACTCCACTCTGGACAGTCTGTAAGTAAGGCAAGTCATAGACTACTGTGTTTTTTTCTTTTTGACATTTTTTTTGGTGAATGAGTAGTGGTGTGATGTACCCAATACCCATTCACATGGGGGGGGGATCTTCCAGATTCCGATAAGCCCCCCACCCGCAGACCCCGACAACCACAGCCCAGGGTTTTTGGGAAGAGCCCCCCTGCCCCAAAGCACCCACCCCCCATGTTGATGGCATGTAGCCTGGTACGGGTCAGGAGGGGGGTGCTTGCCCACCCCCCCATCCTGTTTGGCCAGGCTGCATGCTCGGCTAAGGGTCTGGTATGGATTTTGGGGGGCTCCGAGTCAATTTTTTAAACATTTTGGCGTGGAGTTCCCCTTAAAATCCATACCAGACCCAAAGGGCATGGTATGGCCTTGGGGGGGGGGCCCACGCTAATTCTTTCAGTGATTTTTTATGTATATTGCTGGGAGCCGGCAATACAATACAGCCACAACCGATTTTAAATGACAATTTTTCATTTACAAATGTAATTTTGCTCCGGTACTGTTCTAAACATCACACAGATGCGCCCCTTTATAGGCAGACTAAGGGGACCCCCAAACAAGATATTTAACCACTTGCCGACCGTCAATCGGCAATTGACGGCGGCAAGATGGCTCTGTAACGCGGATCGCCGTCATACGACGGAGGCCGCGTGATCGAGCCTAGTGAGCGCGCGCGCGCCGCCGGAGGCGCGCCCGCGCACTCACTGTGTCCGGGGGGGCCGGGGAGCGGGTGCGGCGGCTTCGATTGCCGCCGGCCACCCGCGATGGCCCCCCCGGAGCGAATGAGCGGAGGTCCGTGTATGTAAACACGACGGCGGCAGTTAACGGCTAACTGCCAGCCGTTCACCAATTTATAGAACAAACCCCCAGGGGAATCAGACGGATATTTCCCCGCGTAGACACACTACAAATCTTGTCATGGCCTCGTTTTAATGTAAACATTTACTTTTTAACAGTAAATTTTAGCCAACACCGACATAACATAACGGCCGAGGGTCGTTAT
>BLSH010167824.1:750544-767689 GCA_018402905.1 Glandirana rugosa | reverse complement strand
CCGTAAACGCGACCACTTTTGCGCAAACCAATCAATAAACGCCGATTGCGATTTTTTTTATCGCAAATATGAGGAAGAATATAAATCGGCCAAAAACGGTGAAAAAAAATGTTTTTTTATATTTTTTTTTTGGATTTGTATTTTAGCAAAAAGTAAGAAATTTGTGTTTTTTTGCAAAATTGTCGCTCTTCTTTTGTTTATAGCGGCGATCAGAAATGACGCAGAGGGGATCAAATACCACCAAAAGAAAGCTCTATTTGTGGGGAAAAAAGGACGCAAATTTTGTTTGGGTACAACGTCGCACGACCGCGCAATTGTCAGTTAAAGCGACGCAGTGCCGAATCGCAAAAAGGGCTCCGGTCCTAAAGCTGGAAATCCTTCCGGTCCTTAAGTGGTTAAAGGAATATTTCATTTTTATTGTTTCACTTTAAGCATGGTTAAAATGACTGCTCCTGAAAAAAATATTGATTTTAAAACTTTTTTTTCATTGATACATGTCCCCCAGGTCCCTATACACTTTTTTTTTTTGTTTCAATGGTTTTTATTGAAATTTTGCAGGTATGGTTAACAGGTTACATGGTACCATGAAAGTGCTCAATAATACATGGATATTATTTATGTACTCTTCTTACATATGAGACAAAGAGGAATGCAATTAACCTTGAAGGACATACAACAGTAAGATAGATACCTGTGTGATATTAAAGAGGATGTTAAGTGTGATTACCGCTATATTTAGAGGCGGGATTGTTGAACATAGAACAGCATTTTTGTTAGGTTGAGACTTTGTCAAGGCATCCAGATCCCCCCACCACCCCATAGGGAACAAGTTGTGGTGTTGGGGAAGAGGGCGCCTCTCCGTCGTCCCAAAAAAAAAAGATTACAAAGTAATGTGGAGTATAGCAGAACAAAGTTGAGGTATGGTATCTAGGAGTAAATGATGCGTAACGGTGTTAATAATTCGGATTAGGTCCCCATACACTTTTTATGACAATCACTTGAATATAAGCCTTTAAAATTAGCACTTTTGATTTTTCATGTTCAGGTCCCATAGACTAACTAAACTAATAGGTTTCGAATGTTCGCACAAATTTATTGGCTGTTTGCATGTTCTGGTGCAAACCGAGGGTGTTCGGCCCATCCCTACTCCTCATCCTCTGTCACCCAGGCTCATATTAGTTTGCCTTCCAACGCAGCTGACAAAGTGGCCTATTCCACTGGCTCCTTGTCCACAATTACTCCTTCTGTAGCTCTACCATCATGCACGGAGGAGTCACCAGAATTATTCCACCATAGTGTCGGTTACATGCTGCTAGAGGATGCGTAGCAATTTGAATGCTCTGATGTTGGTCCCCAGGTTGAGGAAGGGAGTAACATGAGCCTAGAGAGTGGGGATGCCACAGAAGGACAAGAAACTAGCAGTCCTGTTCCCCCAGCTGCAGCATACTGCCAAGTTTGCTCCAATGACGAGGAGGGAGGGGATGATGAGGTCACTAACTGTACTTGGGTGCCTGAGAGAACAGAGGAAGAAAGTGAGGAGGAGGCACAGCGAGGCAGGATGTCCTCCAGAGGCTGGCTTAAGGGCAGCCACCCTATTGCATCACACCACAGAGCTCCACAGGTGCAGGGTGTCTGCTGACTCCCTGCTGACTTCCAAATGTTCATTGGTGTGGGTTTTTTTCAACACAGGTGCAGCAGATCGCAGCGTTGTTGTTTTCAATCTCTGTCTGAAGCGGAGGAAGTGTGGCCAGAACACCAGCTGCTTGAGCACCACATGCTTGACAAGACATATGACAACCTGCCATGCAGTCCATTGGCAACAGCACCTGAAAGACCCACATCATAAAATAATGCAGACTTCTCCTGGCTCCTTATCTAGGATCTCAAACCCTACTATACTTGAAGTCCTCTCAAAAAACTGCACTGAGAGGAATGAAGGTATAGAAATAGGTGCCTCGAGTACTTGCATCCAATCTGCTAGCAGTACACCACCTGTTGATTTCACCAGGCAAATTTTGCTACTCCAGTTGTTGAACCATAAAAAAAATATATACTGTCCCAGCCATCCACATGCTCAGCGTCTAAATGCTAGCTTGGCCAAATTGCTAGCACTACAACTGCTGCCTTTTCATCTGGTAGACTCTGCCCCCTTTCGTGAATTTATGGAATGTGCTGTACCACAGTGGCAGGTTCCAAAAAGAAATTCATATTCACGTAAGGGCCATTCCAGCTCTGTACCATCATGTGGAAGGCAATGTTTTGGCCTCCTTGGACAAGGTGTTCAGCAGCAAGGTTCACATTACCACTGACTCATGGTCCAGCAGGCATGGTCAGGGACATTACATTTCCTTCACTGCAAACTGGGTAACTCTTCCTCTATGGCCTCTTCTGCTGAATTGTCCTCTGAACCAGCAGTGCTCCCTAAGCATTCAAGGGGCTCCGCGAGCAGTCAGGCTAAAAGATGCCATGCAGTGCTTCAGTTGGTCTGTCTAGGGAACAGGAGCCACACGGGGCAGAGATTCTGTCAGCTCTGCAGGGGCAGGCTCAGAGGTGGTTAACGCCACGGCAGCTTGAGCCAGGAAAGGTTGTATGCGACAATGGCACCAACCTTCTCTCTGCCCTCCGACAGGGACACTTGGCACATGTTCCATGCTTGGTACAGTCCTGAATTTGGTGGTGCAGCATTTCTTGACCAGGTACCCAGGCTTAAAAGATCTTCTGAGGCAGGCCAGAAAAGTCTGTGGGCATTTCTGGTGGTCATACAATTCCAGTGCTCGGCTGGCTGACATTCAATGGAATTTCAACCTGCCCACCAACCAACCACCTTATTTGTGACATACCCACCAGGTGAAACTCAACATTGGCAATGCTGCACCGGCTGCACACACAGCAGATGGCCATCAATGAGTACCTATGGGAGTATGGCATCAGGACAGGCTCAGGGGATCTTGGCTTCTTTTCGCCACACCAGTGGCTTCTGATAAAGGATACATGAACTGTCCTGTCACCATTTGAGGAGGCCACAAGGATGGTGCGCAGCAACAATGCATGTATCAGTGACACTGTCCCTCTAGTCTTCCTGCTGTAGCACTTGCTTTGTGGAACCATGAACAGGGCACTTGAGGCAGAACAGTGGGAGGAAGAGGAGGACTCCCTTTCCTCTCAAGGCCCCCATTATGCAGATACCATTCCTGTGGGGCCGCCAAACACACAGGAGGAAGAGGAGGAGGAGGACTGTGTCAGCATGGATGTAGAGGATAACAAGCAGCAGTCTTCAAGGAATGGTTTTCAGTTCCCAGAAATCCAAGAAGTTGTACGTGGCTGGGAGGAGGTAGTTCCTGAGGATGTCATCCTTTGTGACCCAAAAGACTCTCATGCCTCCTCAAACTTACGCTGCATGGGCTCCATGATTCTGTAAAGCCTGCGAAAGGACCTGAGGATTTGTGGTATCAAGGAGAGGAATCATTGCTGGCTGGCAACTCTTCTTGATCCACGTTACAAGGGTAAAGTTGCAGAGCTCATCCTGCCTTCGCACAGGGAGCACAATATGAAACATCTTCAGGGCGGCTTGAAGATAAATTTGTGTAACGCCTTTCCAGACCCTGGGAGATTACCATTTCCTGGACAATGTGTTTCTGAGGCTTTGTTTGGTCAGAGGAAGAGCAGTGGAGAAGGTGGCCGGCTGACCGATGCCTTTAAACAATTTAGTCCTCAGCGCCCAGGGCTGTTAGGTTTAAGCAGCCATCAGCAGCGTCTGCATTATATGGTGCAGGATTATCTAGTGGCAAGAGCAGACTTGGAGACTTTTCCAACTCAGCTGGGTTACTGGGTCTTGAGGATGGACCACTGGCCAGAACTTTCTCAATATGCAATTGAGCTACTGGCCTGTCCTGCATCCGGCGTTCTTTCTGAATGGACAACTCTGTGCTGGTAGAGGGATTGTCATGGATCAAAGAGTGCGTCTATCCACAGACTCAGTTTATAGGCTGACATTTATCAAAATGAATCAGTCCTGGATCAGCAGCTATCAAGCCCCTGATGTAACTGATTGAATTAGCTAGGGATCTGGGATCCCTTGAAGACTGCCTATGTTGCCTATCCTATTTCTGAATCTTGATTATGCTTGATTCCAGCAATGTTTTTGGTTTAGGGCACCACCAATACCTAAGGCCCAATTTTTTCTGCACCTGTTTGACAGATGCATGTAATTTAGTTTGTTTTCTAATTTTTAACAGCAGGGCCCATTCCTGTGTGCAACAAGAGTAACTGTGAGGGGTTACAGTGTTCAAGCACCACCAACACCCAAGGCCCATTTTTTTCTGCACCTGTTTGACAGATGCATGTTATTTTCATTTTTGTTTTCTAAATTTTAACAGCAGGGCCCATTCCTGCTTCCAACAAGAGTAACTGTGAGGAGGTGGAGGAAAAGGTGTCACTATATGCCGATGATATGCTTCTATATATGGCGGACGCCTCCTCCACCCTGCATTGGGCCTTGGCCCTATTTGACCAGTTTGGGAGGTACTCAGGCATATGCATCAATTGGGAGAAGTCGATACTTTTCCCCCTGCACCCAGACACACCCCAAATTGATACTCAGACGCCTCTGCAATGGGTAGCAGAGTTTAAATATTTGGGTATTAAGATCGGATCTAACCTTAACAAATATCCAGACCATAACATTTACCCCCTGCTAACTCAACTTGCAAAGCAGTGCGATACATGGCGTAACCTTCCCCTTACGCCAATCGGGCGCGTTAATTTAATTAAAACGGTGTATCTACCAAAATTTCTGTATTATTTTCGGAATTCTCAGACGTATCTCCTAAAATCCTTTTTTCGGCATATTGAGGGAATAATAGTGTCATTCATATGGGGGGGTTGCACCCCTAGGATAGCCAAACGGATACTGTACCTTCCGATGTTGAGAGGGGGTCTTCCACTTCCCAATTTCCAACTGTACTATTGGGCAGTGGTGTTGGTTACTGTGCGCTGGTGGTTCTCTCAGCCTCGCCAAAACCCTGCGGTAAGATTGGAGGCAGCCATTTTGGGCTCCTACGCGACTCTTAGTAATTTGGTCTTTCGAGGGGCTAAGTCTCACCTGTCCATTACCAGCCTAATGGGGACAACAGTTAAGGTTTGGCAGCAGGCGAGGAAGGTATATGAGACTCCTAATCGTTACTCACCCCATGCCCCCCTGTGGGGGAACCCCAGCTTTCCACACCTGCAGTCCGTTCCGGACCCGGCGGTATGGGCTGCAAGGGGCATTACCACCCTGAAACATGTATTCCAGAATGGTAAACTCCTATCGTTCAGATAACTGAGAAATGCCTATTCCATACCTGCCCCATATATCTTTCAATATTGGCAACTGAGGCATGCTATTAAAGCTCAGTTTCCAGACTCGATCACTCTGGAGTCAGACCCAATTGAAAGACTATTATCCTCCGTGGTTATGGGGAAGCCTCTTTGTACCTTTACCTGACTGTAGCTCACGACCCTAAACCTACTAGAACCATAGACAAATGGAGAGAGGATATTCCAGAGTTAGAGGAGGAAGATTGGGAGGATTGTATAGCTACCTTTGTGCAGTCCCTAATATCAGCCAGGGATAGGTTCATACAGTTAAAATTCATTCATAGGGCGTATTACACCCCTAAAAAACTGGCAGAAATCTATCCATCTCGGGACGCCCTGTGTACCAGATGCAGGGCAGAGGTGGGCTCATTTTGGCACATGTTTTGGACATGTCCAAGACTGAGCACTTATTGGGATTCGGTGACAGAGACTCTGGGGCAGGTGACTGGGCTCCACGTTCCTCTTGATCCTAAATTGATGCTACTGAGCTACATGATTGACATTGAGGGCAATAGATATACTAACTTATGCCTGACATACGCACTCTTTTATGCCAGAAAGGAGATACTACTCCGCTGGAAATCCCCGGACCCTCCAACAAGAAGAACCTGGCTTAAGGCGGTTGAATCAGCTCTGCCTCTTTACAAGATAAAGTACGAGAGTAGACGCTGTCCACACAAATTTGACAAGATATGGGCCAAGTGGATGGAGATGGACGGTGGTTGATAGGAGTGGTGCCTGGGAAACTCTGACCCTGATCCTCCCTTGCTGTGGTTCTCCTCCGGGATCTAGGTTTACCCCCCTCCTCTCTCCCCCCACCTCTCCCCTACGGGGCGGGGGGGGATTAGGTACCCTCTGTGTTGCCCACCATTGAGAAGATTGTGGTGACTTAATGATGCCCTGGGCCGGGCTGGTGTGCTCAGGAGACTGCTTAACTCTGCAACAGACTAGGCTGGCTGGGTCAACGCTGTTGCCATCTAGCAGTTAGGGAGGTGGAGGAATAATATCTGTATTACACTACCCTGCACTGATTACTCAAGAAAGCTCTGTTATTGTATGATGCCACTTATAACTTGTAAAGCACAGCAAAATGTCATGATTCTGTACCTGACTTTGTTCATAATGACAATAAAGTTACTCTGTTAAAAAAAAAAAGAATAACTGTAAGGGGTTACAGTGTTCAGGCGCCACCAACACCCAAGGCCCAAATTTTTTTGCACCTGTTTGACAGATGCATGTAATTTAAACTTTTGTTTTCTAATTTTTAACAACAGGGTCCATTCTTGTGCCCAACAAGAGTAACTGTGAGGGCTTACAGTGTTCAGGCATCACCAACACCCAAGGCCCAATTTTTTTTGCACCTGTTTGACAGATGCATGTAATTTAAATTTTTGTTTTCTAATTTTTAACAGCAGGGTCCATTCTTGCGCCCAACAAGAGTAACTGTGAGGGGTTACAGTGTTCAGGCATCACTTGGGATGGGCGAACGGTTTGGGTTGAGCATAAGTTTGGCCTGAACATCGTCCATTCAATTACTCGCCTAACACCCAAACTTTCTGGGCACTTAGTGGGATGTTCGCCCGCCGAGTGCACAGTCCATAGGTTGATAAGGCTTCCCCACTGAGAGCTAAATTAAAAAAAAAAATGTACAAAAAAGAATGTAAATTAAAAAAAAATTGGGAAAAAATGGTATGGGGGAACCCTTTGGGTCTGGTATGGATTTTAACCACTTCCCTATCGGCGCATTGTAAAATGACGCCAGCAGGAACACTCCCTCCCTCCTGCAGGCCATCAGAGTACAGAGTACCTATCTGCAGCCCATCAGAGTACCCGAGTACATATCTGCAGCCCATGCCTCATAAAATATACATTGGGGTGTTCTCTTTTTAAAATTGGGTAATTTTGTGGGTAATTTCACTGTCCTGGTGCTCCGGGACCCTCAAAAGTGTGATAGGTAGGAATGAAATTTGATGTAATTTATGCTCTTAGAATGCCTGATGGGGGTCTCTGCATGTTGGGCCCCTCTATGTGGCCAGACTGTGTAAAAGTCTCACACATGTGGTATCGCTATACTCAGGACGAGCAGCAGAATGTGTTTTGGGGTGTAATTGGAAGTATACATGTGCTTTGTGTGAGAAATAGAGAAATAACTTGCTTACTGAGCACTTAAATCCCCCTCCAGCCCAGATCAATTTTCGGCTTTCAGTGCTGTCGCATTTTGAATGACAATTGCGTGGTCGTGCGACATTGTACCCAAACAAAATTTTTATCATTTTTTTCCCACAAATAGAGCTTTCTTTCAGTGGTATTTGATCACCTTTGCGGTTTTTATTTTTTGCGCTATCAACAAACAAATTTTGAAAAAATAACAATATTTTTTACTTTTTGCTATAATAAATATATAAAAAAATTAAAAAAAAGATATTCATCAGTTTTGGCCGATATATATTCTTCTACATATTTTTGGTGAAAACAATCACAATCGGCGTATATTGATTGGTTTGCGCAAAAGTTATTGCGTCTACAAACTTTGGGAATTGATGTATGGCATTTTTATTATTATTATTATTTTACTAGTAATGGCGACGACCTGCGATTTTTATCGGGACTGCGACATTGCAGCGGACATGTCGGACATTTTTGACACTTTTTTGGGACCACTAACATTTATACAGCGATCAGAAATTTAAATAGCCACTGATTACTGTATAAATGCCATCCGTCCGACCCCCGGGGAGCGTGCAAAGGGCGGTCCATGGACGTCCCCCCGGCAAATTAGAGACAAGCTGTAGCCATCTTTTGGCTATAGCGTGGATCTGTACTGGTTAATATGCCATTTTTGTGTAAAAAAAAATGAATCTCTTAATTTTCCCAAGAATTGTGGGAAAAAATTACAACCTCAAAAAACTCACTATGCCTCTTACTAAATACCTTGGACTGTCTTCTTTCCAAAAAGGGGTCATTTTGGGAGGTATTTGTACTGTCCTGGAGTTTCAGGGTCTCAAGAAATGAGATAGGCTGTCAGTACATCAGGATTGATCAACTTTTTATGATTTGCACCATAGCTTGTAGACTCTATAACTTTCACACAGACTAAACAATATCCACTAATTTGGGTTATTTTAACCAAAGATATGTAACAGTATGAATTTTGGCCCAAATGTATGAACAAAAATTGCTTATTTGTGTAGCGGTACCCCCATAGGGGCTGCTGAATGTAGTGGTCTGTCTGTTAGGCAGGAATTCAATTTCTCAAGCATCCAGAGTCATTGAACAGTCCATACACTTGTTTTTGTTGTATTTTTATTGAGGGGATTAACTTGGATGGGGTTAGGGAAAATTATGAGATGCCCAGCGTGAATCAAAGCAATCAGTTTTGGGACAACTATGTACACTCTCTGTACATACTCCTTCAACTTCCTCCTGCACATCGCTTCCCCTTTAATCCTTAGGTCTTGCTCCTCCTGCACATCGCTTCATCTTTAATCCTCAGGTCTTTCTCCTCCTGTACATCGCTTCATCTTAAATCCTCAGGTCTTTCTCCTCCTGCATATCGCTTCATCTTTAACACCTTCCCGACCAGCGCCGTAAATAGGCGGCGGTCGGGTTTGAGCGGCTGTACCGGGACATAGCCTGCACCTGCAGGCTATATCCCGGTATCATTTTTTAGAGCGGACGGTCGGCTATCCAGGGGTAACGACCGATCCGGCTCGGGAGCCGCTCAGTCGTTACCCCAGGAGGCGGGAGGGGACGCCCCCCCCCTCCCGCCGCCTTCCGCCGCTCTTCTCCGGCCTCCCGTTCCACCGGGAGACCGGAGCGACGATCCGGCGCGTCCGCTGGCTGGAAGGAGACCTGATCAAAGCCGTAATCGGCTCTGATCGGGTCTCCTTCGGCAAATTCCGGAAGCGACGTCACAACGTCACTTCCGGTTTTCACGGCGGCTAACGGCGCCAAATTTAAAAAAACGACAGTATTTAGAATCGCCGTTTTTGGCGATCTGAATACTGTGAAGTGTAAAGGAGGGATGGGGGGTCTTTTAGACCCCCCGGCCCTCCAAAAAGAGTACCTGTCACCACCTATTACTATCACAAGGGATGTTTACATTCCTTGTGATAGCAATAAAAGTGATCAGATTTTTTTTTTTTTAAAGGAACAGTGCTAAAATTAAATAAATAAATGAAATTAAAAAAAAAAAAAAAAAAAAAAGATTTAAATCGCCACCGTCCCCGCGAGCTCGCGCAGCAAAGAAAACGCATACGTAAGTCGCGCCCACATATGAAAACGGTGTTCAAACCACACATGTGAGGTATCGCCGCGATCGCCAGAGTGTGAGCAATAATTCTAGCAAAAGACCTCCTCTGTAACTCTAATCTGGTAACCGTTAACAATTTTTAAAGCGTCGCCTATGGAACTTTTTAAATACCGGACTTTGTCGCCATTCCGTGAGTGCGCGCAATTTTCAACCGTGTCATGTATGGTATCTATTTACTCGGCGTAACATCCTCTTTCACAATATGGAAAAAAATTGGGCTAACTTTACTGTTGTCTAATTTTTTAACTCAAAAAAATAAAATTGTTCCAAAAAAATTGCGCTTGAAAGACCGCTGCGCAAATACCGTGTGACAAAAAGTATTGAAACAATAGCCACTTTATTCTCTAGGGTGTTTGAAAAAAAAAAATATATAATGTTTGGGGGTTCTAAGTAATTCTCTAGCAAAAAAAAATGTTTTTAGCTTGTGACCACCAAATGTAAAAAAGTGGCCCGGTAGGTAAGTGGTTAATCCTCAGGTCTTTCTCCTCCTGCACATCACTTCCTCTTTAATCCTCAGGTCTTTCTCCTCCTGCACACCGCTTCCTCTTTAATCCTCAGGTGCAGCTAGCATGAAGTGGTTAGGCCTGACACTGACTCAGCCAGGCCCTAACAATTGCCTTATGCAGGCAGGGACCGTGGGCTCCTATAGTGTAGAGAAAGTTCAGATGCTAGCTGTCCCACATGCGGCTACTGATCACAGTAAGCCCTCTTCAGGCCCTGCCAGCCCTCCTGGCTGCAGCTGCCCAACTCCTCTGTGACTTCCACCACAGTCCACTCTTCTGGTCCTGCACCCATCTATGACTGCAATCTCCCTGTCCTATCAGGTGTGCCTCCCCAGTCCTCCCGACTGTGTCTCACTGACCAGCCCTCCTGGCTGCGACCAGTTGTCCTCCCTGGAGTCTTTCAGTAGTGCTCTCTCCCGCTGTCCTCTCCTTGCTCTCAAAAAAAAGTAAAAATCACAAGAGACAGTTTTTAACAATTCCTTTATTAAAAGCGAAAAAAAAAGTGTCCTGCGATGTACATCCACCGTCAATCACGCCGCCCGACAGACCTGAAAAATAAAAAAAAACGAAAAAGCTCCACCTCGATGGGAGGCCTCCCAGTGACTGCTGTCTCTTCGCTTTGACAGTTTGTTTATAGCAAGGGCGGGGCCACCATGTGACATCAGAGGGGACGGGGTCACCCGGTTACGTCACCATGTGGCCCCGCCCCTGGCCTATAAATAAACTGTCAAAGCGCAGAGATAGCAGTCGTGGGACACTTTCTTTTTTTCTTTTTTAATAAAGGAATTGCCAAAAACTGTCTCCTGTGGTTTCTTACTTTTTTGACACTTATTTGGTGAATGGGTAGGGGTACTATGTACCCGATACCCATTCACATGGGGGGAGGGGTGGGATCTTAGGGTCCCCTTGTTAAAGGGGGCTTCCATATTCTGATAAGCCCCCCACCCACAGACCCTGACAACCACCGGCCAGGGTTGTTGGGAAGAGGCCCTTTCCCCAATCAACATGGGCACAAGGTGCTTTGGGGTGGGGGTGCAGAGTCCCCGCTGCCCCAAAGCAACTACCCCCCTATCGCTCCCCCCCCCATCCTGACCTCCAGGCTGCATGCTCGGATAAGGGTCTGGTATGGACTTTGGGTAGATCCCACGTCAATTTTTAAAAATTTTGGCATGGAGTTCTCCTTAACCACTTCCCGACCAGCGCCGTAAATAGGCGGCGGTCGGTTTTGAGCGGCTCTACCGGGACATAGCCTGCAGCAGCAGGCTATATCCCAGTATCATTTTTTAGAGCGGGCGGTCGGCTATCCAGGGGTAATGACCGATCCGGCTCGGGAGCCGCTCGGTCGTTACCCCAGGGGGCTGGAGGGGACGCCCCCCCTCCCGCCACCTTCCGCCGCTCTTCTCCCACCGGGAGACTGGAGCGACGATCCGGCGCCTCCGCCGGCTAGAAGGAGACCTGATAGAATCCGTAATTGGCTCAGATCGGGTCTCCTTCGGAAAATTACGGAAGCGATGTCACAATGTCACTTGCGGTTTACTCGGTGGCTAACGGCCGTATTCGGAATCACCGTTTTTGGCGATCTGAATACTGTGAAGTGCAAAGGAGGGATGGGGGGCCTTTTAGATCCCTCCAAAAAGTGTACCTGTCACCATATATTACTATCACAAGGGATGTTTACATTCCTTGTGATAGCAATAAAAGTGATCAGATTTTTTTTTTTTTTAAAGGAACAGTGTTAAAAATAAAAAAATAAATAAAATTAAAAAAAAAAAAAATTTAAAGCGCCACCGTCCCCGCGCGCTCGCGCAGCAAAGAAAACGCATACGTAAGTCGCGCCCACACATGAAAACGGTGTTCAAACCACACATGTGAGGTATCGCCGAGTGTAAGCAGTAATTCTAGTAAAAGACCTCCTCTGCACCTCTAACCTGGTAACCGATAAAAATTTTTAAAACGTCGCCTATGGAACTTTTTAAATAACGGACTTTGTCGCCATTCCGCAAGTGCACGCAATTTTCAACCGTGTCATGTATGGTATCTATTTACTCAGCGTAACATCCTCTTTTACAATATAGAAAAAAATTGGGCTAACTTTACTGTTGTCTTATTTTTCAACTCAAAATAGTGAAATTTTTCCCAAAAAATTGCGCTTGAAAGACCGCTGCGCAAATAATGTATGACAAAAAGTATTGCAATGATTGCCATTTTATTCCCTAGGGTGTTTGAAAAAAAACAATATATAATGTTTGGGGGTTATAAGTAATTTTCTAACAAAAAAAACTGTTTTTATCCAGTAACCAACAAAGGTAAAAAGGGGCCCGGCTGGTAAGTGGTTAAAATCCATACCAGACCCAAAGGGCCTGGTATGGACTGGGGGGGAAGACCCTACGCATTTTTTTCATTTTTTTTAAATCTATATTCCCGGGAGGCAGCAATACATTACAGCCATGAGCCTATTTAATTGTCATTATTGCTGTGGCATGCTCTAGACATCGCACAGATGCGCGACTTCACAGGCAGACTAAGGGAACCCCCCAGGCATGATATTTAAAGGAATATTTAATTTTTATTGTTTCACTTTAATCATCATTAAAATCACTGCTACTTTAAAAATGATTGATTTAAAAACTTTTTTTGCATTGATATATGTCCCCTAGGGCAGTAACCGGATACCCATACACTTTTTATGGCAATAACTTGCATATAAGCCTTTAAAATGAGCATTTTTGATTTTTCATGTTCGTGTCCCATAGACTTTAATAGGGTTAGCATGTTCGCTAGAACTTTTTGCCTGTTAGCGGTGTTCTGGTGTGAACCGAACCGGAGGGTGTTTGGCCCATCCTTAATTATCACTGCACAATGATTTACAGCTTCCATAGCGATCACTCAGGTATGAGATGTGCATGACATTGGTCATGTAACATTGCAATAAAAATCATATCTAGAGCTAAGCTTTAGATATCAATGTACATGTGAAGGAGCAAAGAAAAGACGATAAGAAAATGAATGCATGATATTTGGAATGTTAAACTGCCCCATCATGTATAAAACTGTCTCAATAAATGTCCCAATGTTTTTTTTTTTTACATAATATAATGTAGAATTCCAGCCAAAAACTTCAAGATAAAAATGAACAGCCCAATTAAAGTGTTTGTTAACCCCCCCAAAAAAATAATATAGAGATCCTGGTCCCTTAAAATGAATTAAACAGCACAGCGCTTGTGCTGTGTAATCTGCCCCCCCTCTAAACTGTAAAAAAAAACCCTGAACCTGACACTTCCTGTATCCTCCTCTCTGCATAGACAACAAAGCCAGGACTTCTGAGCCTTGGCCACCGTTGTCTGTGACGTCAGCAGCCCTGCTCTAATCTATCCCTCATTCCCTCCTCCCAGACTGTCAGCTCCTTTCTGCATGTGTCTCAGATCCTACACATACTGTGTGAATATTTTATAAAAATGAGCATCGTAAATAGTTCTTTTGAGCTATCTTCAGGCCGGTCATGTGACTGGCGGCCGCTTCTCAGCTCCGAGACAAGGCATCTGCAGGAGAGATTGAGCGGCCACGTGATCTCCCCGACTGATGTCAGAGGGAGATCCTGGCCCTTCCTGCAGTATCCATCCATTGGAACTGAAAAGCGGCCACAAGTCACAGGACCGGCCTGAAGACAACTCAAAAGAACTATTTACAAAGCTTGTTTTTATAAAATATTTACACTGTGTGCTTTGCATTAATAAAGTGGAGGGGCTGGCAGTGAGTGTTAATCATGGGTTAACAACCACTTTAACAATTAAATAAAAAGACAAAAGATTGCTGCAATATTTAGCTTCAATCCAGAGCTCTCCCCCACAGTATGTTTTTTATGCCACTAGATGTCCTTAGTCTGATGGCCAGACTTTTATATCGCCCTAGAAAGCATCCCGTCATGAAGATTTTGATAAGATATGAGCGCTAGAAGTTTAATCCTGCAGTCTAGTTATATAAGATTCAATTTTGGGTAATGGCTCCACACTATTTTTGCTCACAAAAGTTAGGTAGTATTGTCTTCTGTTCATGTAGAATGCAACACAGCCAAGCTTTTATAGCTTAGAGAATTTGGTGTTCTTTTTTGCCTCTGTAACTCTTTCTTGGTCTCAGAGGCTGCCCTGCTTTTCTTCACTGACACTTCTTTCCCTCAATCCTCTCTGTACACATTTTTTGATAATGGCTCATTACTCAGTTTAATTAGAAAGGCAGATGTTTTTCCCATTAAAGCTCAATACCATGAAAACCAGGTTAGTTGGCAACTATAATGATACAATATTTAAAAAGCTTTGTCTCTATTTTTTAGTATTATAGAGTGTAAAATCAATAGCTCATTAACCATCAGTTATAATTTGTGTACTGTAGAAACTGATTTACAGCACAAACCGAAATGATCTGTTAATGCTAAAGATTAGTTTCGTATTACATTTTAACTATACCTTAGAGGCATTTGGATGTTCTTGGCAACATATACAACTTAAATACAGTTAAAAGGATGAAGTACAAAACTTAAAAAACAGGTTTCTGATATGCAAATTATGTTTTACATTACAAATATGGTGAGGCTATGGATTTCCTGGCACAAGCCTAAAACAAGCCTTTAACAAACCCCTGTAGCTGCAAGCATTATAAAGTAATTCATCCTCAATATCTATAGAAAAAATGCTTTAATTTGAATTTTCTTTGTGTAGCTTGGTTTTCTTTCCCTGCTAGCAGTGAGTGGTAGCCTGTCAGCCCTTTTGACCTCTAATATAACTACAGAGCAGGTACACAGGAAGATCACTTGCATTACTCCACTGCTTTTATTGTAAATTTTAAATTTTTAAATGACCTTGTCAGCACACGGTCCCTTCTATAAAAGTACATACCTGGTAAGTCATTGTACTTATCTTTCCTGCAGCCTCTTTGATGAAACGGTGTGGCAGGTATTCGACCAGTCAGATGGGTTGAATAACTGTTAGTATCACCGCACGCTGCAAATTTGCATGTATGTCCTGTAGTGAACAGGTGGGAGAAACCACAGCATGTGGTGTTCCATGCACCCGCAAGTTTGGCATATACATGAGGCCTGGCAAGCAAGGACAAGGTGGCTTTTTAAAAAAAATGGGTCACTATAAAAGTATGTATAGTGGCTTCTTTTAGCAGGCATGTCATTCTATACAAGTAACCCTGTATTGAGAGCATCACTTTAAGAGTTAAAGTGTATGTATAGCCAAACTTTTTTTTTTAAATTTAAGATACAGTAGAGAACTCATGTGAATTCCTATCTTAGATAGTGTATAATATGAAGAGAGATTAAGGGGCTTTAAAGGTGCCAGACCATATAATATCATAAAGCATTTCTTTATTATACAAAGGCTTAAAAGCAGTATACAAATACTGTTAATTAATTAAGACCAAAAGGAAAATCGTCGCTTGATATGTTTCGCCGCTTCTTCAGGAGCCACAAAGCACTTAATAATGTCAAAAACTAGAATTGAGAATAAAACCAGTGTTAAAAAATATTTTTACAATCAATTATTAACAAGCAGCATATGGGTTTATCCTCTTCCCACCTGCACTATAGCCAAAAGACGGCTACAGCATGGACCTAAATTGCCGGGAGGGTGTCCATGTACATCTTCCCATGCATGTACTGCTTGCGTGCCCCCTGAGCACGGGTGGCACACGGGTGGAGCACATGCTCCCCATTCACACCTGAGACCTTGTAACACAAATGAGTCACATGACACTGGGAGGGAAAATGGCTAATTGGGCCCAATTTGGACATTGTCACTTAGGGGTGTACTCACTTTTGTTGCCAGCGGTTTACACATTAATGGCTGTGTGTTGAGTTATTTTGAGGGGACAGCAATTTTACACTGTTATACAAGCTGTACACTCACTACTTTACATTGTAGCAAAGTGTCATTTCTTCAGTGTTAAATAAAATATTTACAAAAATGTGAGGGGTGTACTCACTTTTGTGAGATACTGTAGGTCCCACACACTCCACACACACTGCTGCTAAGCAATGCCCACCAGTGCTTACCAGTGCCATCTATCAATGCCCGCCAGTGCCACCTATCAGTGCCCATCAGTGCTGCCAATCAATGTCCATCAGTGCCTATCAGTGTCACCAACTAGTGCCTATTAGTGCCCATCAGTGTCAGGTATCAGTGCCCATAGGTGCCACCTATCAGTGCCACCTATCAGTGCAGCCTCATCAGTGCCTCCTGATCAGTGACCACCAATGACACCTTAGCAGTGCCCATCAGTGTATCCTCATCAGCGCACATCAATGAAGGAGAAAAATTACGCGTTTGCAAAATTTTATAACAAACTATGAAAACTGTTTTTTTTTTTTTTCAAAATGTTCTGTCTTTTTTTGTTTGTTTAGCAAAAAATGAAAACCCCAGTAGTGATCAAATACCACCAAAAGAAAGCTCTATTTGTGTGAAAAAAATGATAACAATTTCATTTGGGTACAGTGCTGTATGACCGTGCAATTGTAATTCAAAGAGTGACAGCACTGAAAGCTGAAAATTCGCCTGGGCAGGAAGGAGGTTTAAGTGCCCAGTAAGCAAGTGGTTAATATTACAATGTACATTTAGATCACTACATAAGTATTTCACCATATTGCAAAAAGAGCACTAGGGGGCATCTCACCGTAACACTAGATTTACATGTAACATTATAATTGGTGAACGAATGACCCGTGAATTTGGAGGAAGGACGGGTCCGCTTAAAAGTCGAAAGTCACGACAGTGAGAAACTTAATGTTAACGTGCCAGTATGTCGTGACATGGGTTTACTTTAACAATAGTAAAAAAAGTGTGTTTATCTCGAAAGAAAACCACCATAAACTAGTGATGACCCCAAAAGTAAAAAACGATTTGTTTGTTTTTTTCTGTCTTGTAAAACTTTTTTTTTTTTTTGTCAAAAGTATCAAACAATATTTTAAAACGTTTG